>CAJDSM010000683.1:29363-42994 GCA_903981925.1 Ostrea lurida | reverse complement strand
TAAACTGCAATATTTACATTTACTGTTTAATCCCCTAATAAAAAAGCATTAGAATCTTTTTGATGAATAGTGCTTATAACTGCAAAGACCGAATCACCAAAGTTGGTTGGAGTATGAATACAAGAACTACTTACAGGGTTTTAAAATATGTAAATATATGAACTGTTTTAGGTTGAAAATGTAAAAACTGTTGACAATTTGATGTTTTTATTTTCAAGAAAAAATTAATTAAATATTTGGGTTATTAATTTTTTTTTTTTTTTGCACTCCTTTGTGCTGTACGATATGACATCATGGGTGCGTAAATGTCACATTGCTATATCTTTTTTCGTGTACATTTCATTGTGACGTAACAATTACTTACCTAATGGCTGTTCCATGAACCGCTACTTCCCAAAGGATTGAGCAGAAAGTTTAAAACATATACAATAAAAGCACAAACAAATGCATTTTCTAAGAATGTAAATATAAGCAATAAATTATGATTATTGAAAGATGTAGTCTCATAACTGCAACGGTGTGTGCAAACAAATTTGCATAACGCGCTAACGCGCGTTATTCAATTTGTATGCACACACCGTTGCAGTTATGAGACTACATCTTTCAATAAATCATAATTCATTGCTTAATTGAATGCAGTATAACGGGGAGAAAACCCATGGGTTCCGACGATGATAACAAGGTTGTATATTTAAGAATGTACAGATGTAGATTTAGCTCATACTGAACACAAATTTTACCTACAACAGCTTTACACCGTGTCATGATCCTCCACTATGGCCATTTCAAAGTCACAGAGGTTGATTGTGCAAGTTTTATCATAACTAAACTGTATAACGCTGGAAGTTTTAATGCTCATGATTAACACAAAGATTGATATTGTCCAGAAGATGTTTTATGATTTTTAATGGAGATCGTTTGTATAAATTCCAAGTGGAAACTTTTAAAGTCGGGAGATCGAGATTTAAGTTTTAATTTCTGTGTGCACACTTTCTAATGGAGGAATTGTCAAAGTTTGATAGAATATCATTTCACAGATTAAGATTGGGGGTCATTTAGAAAAAGGTCAAAGTGTGGAGATTAAAGTATGCATTCCCCATTTTGAGTATCTCCTTAAAGGTATATTTCCTTATATTACGACAGCTTTATAGTTTAGTACGGAGTCTACGTACATGCACTTGTCATTGATTTTAATATTGTCCACTGAGAGTAGAAATTGCATTGATTTATAAATCTAATTTACTATCACTGCCTCTTTCAGCGCATATTCATTGTATTTCTCCTGTGTTTTAATTCAACATCAAGCATGAAAAGCTGACCACTTAAACCTTATTTTGGTTACGTTTTTTAAAATGAATTTCCAGTAATTTCACATTTCACCAAACTTCACAGCACCTGGTGTGCTGATAAAGTTGCAGAAATAGTATTTATTTGTTTAAGTATGGTAATTTAAAGAAATGTTTAGATGAATATCTACATCAGTTTCAGAAAATCAATGAAACTCGTTTGCAATTGTTGAAGTAGTTTTTGACCTTTGAGGGTTTTTTTTTAATTTGCAGACAATTTTTAACATTTTTACAAGATGTTATCAATGTTGTGTCTAATATTGCATTTGTTAAGTTTTATTTGAATAAATGAATGTAAGTATTAAAAATGCCAGAAGTACATCTATGTAGAAGGACCTAAGCTGTAGTTTTTCTGTTATTCGCCTAAGCATGTGTCTGTGACAAAAATGTTTTACAACTTCTCCAAAAGACTGGTTTTGAAGTTGTCCAAATCAAAAATACAGGATGCTCAGTATGACCCATTTGCTCGAAGTTTCTCGGTATCTTCCTCAGATGACTGCAGATTCAGCCTTCGACAATGGTGCAGTTATTTCCTCTCTTTTCCTCTCTATGAATTGCAGTTTGGGATTGATTTATAGGTCATGACCCTACACATGCAAAGTTGGGGCTTTTCCTAAGCTCTATCCTTTAAGGTGGAGGATTGAGTAAACCACAATCTAATTAAATAAGCTTTTTTTATGCCCCGCCATAAAATGGCCGGAGACGTATAGTGTTACCCTGTTCCGTCATTCTGTCATTCCGTCATAATTTGGTTTCCGTTCATTATCTCTGCAACGGTTCAACACATTCAACTCAAATTTGGTATATGGATACGTCACAGGAATATGCAGGTCAAGTTCGAAGTTGGTCATGGTCCGATGATTTTTTGACAGAGTTAGCCCTCTTGAACTTAAAAAAATCAGAAATTTTTCGTTTCCGTTCATTATCTCTGCAACGGTTGCACACATTCAACTCAAATTGGTATATGGATACGTCACAGGATTATGCAGGTCAAGTTCGAAGTTTGGTCATGGTCCGATGATTTTTGACAGAGTTAGCCCTCTTGAACTTAGAAAAAAAAAAAAATTTCGTTTCCATTCATTATCTCTGCAACGGTTGCACACATTCAACTCAAATTTGATATATGGATACGCCACAGTTCATGCATTTGAAAAACTTTCAATTTCACCCTTACGAATTTCTTACATTAGACTTCACTGTAGGCGGGGGTATTCGTGTCGCACCGACACATCTAGTTCAAATAATTGTTCTAATATTACACTCAAAAATAAGATTGAAATTTTCAGACTTTGTTAGTCTACATTTTGTTTATTTGATTAATAACTGTTCCTATCTTCTCCAGTACTACTTGACCATTTGGCAGAAACCCACTTAGTTTTGTTGAGTGGATTACATTATTATATAATCAAGATACATTGGGTAAGAATAGAGCAAACAAAGACCTGTGGACACACCAGTGGTAAGATCAGGTGCAAGCATCCCCTGTTGACTGGTTACACCTGTCATAGGCCTAAAATCTTAATAGGGCAAACATGTAACAATCCGAAGTCAAAATTAGTGTGTGATGATTGGCCTAACAGTTGATATGAAATACATGTATGTCAGGCAGCATTTAACCTAACAACAGGATGTATTGGGAAATTTTAGACCATTATAAAAACCATAGAATTTGCAAAATTTTGACTTTAAAAAGACTGTTGTCAGTAGCATCCTTCAGTATGAATATTCCATGTTTTTGTGTATCGTTTCTGTTGAGAGACAGACATACACACCATATGCAGGTGATAATGGAGTATTGCGCTAGATAGGTATTAAGGAAAGTTGATGACCGTTGTTTGTTGTACATCCCTTAGAGAATGTTAGGTCATATTGCACATCACCAGTTGTATGTGAAATATTATTAGTTTATACCTAAATGCTTGGCGCGTCCAACCGTAGCAGTGGTGTAAATCAAATGTGGATTTAATAAACTCTAAAGAACTTCTAGAGAATACACGACCATTCCGCATGATAAATTAAAGATAAGACTTTGTAACATTAAAGACAGATGCTTCTTTAACAAAAATGGAACAGGAAAATATTCATATCTAGTGATCAGCCATTAAAAAATTAACTCTGATTCTACACACAAGTACTCTGAAGTTGATATTAAAGCAATGCTTGAGCTCCTCATTGACAATATTTTTGTAGTTTTTTGGCAATCAGTTTTTCCAACAGTCTGTTGGAATTCCGATGGGCGTGAATTGTGCTCCTTTGTTAGCTGACCTGTTTTTATATTCTTATGAGGCAGAATTCATTCAAAAGCTTCTACATGATCATGAAAAGAAAGAAATCTCTAGCGGTTGCCTTTAATTGGCAAAATGAAACGTTTTATCTATTAATAATAATGATTTTCATTCATATGTCAATTCAATATATCCCAACTAACTAGAAATAAAGGACACCACAGAGTTTTCCATGTCTGCTTTGTACTTGGATATTTTATTGAAATTAACGGCAAACTCATAACTCACTTTATGACAAACGAGACGATTTCAGCTCTCTATCGTCATTCCCATATTTATGTAGCAATATTCCGTCTTACCTGCATATGCGTGTATGTCTCTCAACTTATTCGATACGCAAGAGTTTGTTCTGCGTATGATCAGTTTTTGAATCGAGGCAGGCTACTTACAAACAAGTTGTTGCAGGGTTTCAACGGTCACGTTTAAAGGCAGCATTTCGTAAATTCTATGTCGTTTTAACGATTTGGTACCAGTATGACCTACCATTGATCCAAATGCCGTCTGATGTGTTTCATAGCAGTTTTTATACACTGATTTGACTACGGATTGATCCGTTTACTTGGTCAAGATTATGGCTTACGGAGGGTGTGACAGGTCAACAGGGATGCTTACTCCTCCTAGACACCTGATCCCACCTCTGGTGTGTCTAAGGGCCCGTGTTTGCCAAACTCATGTTTTTGTATTCTATTTGGGACTTACAAGATTGATCACTGTTCGTTATCTTTGCCTTTACATTCATTGTGAAGACTGGTCACTGAAGCGTTAAAAGGTCGTATGTTTTGGTGTTGTTAATTTAGGAAAAGTTTTCTAATTTCATTTTTGATGAAAATTCTTCAGAGTGTTAGATTTGATCTGCACTATATCTTGCATATATAATATTATGTGTGTGTGTGGCATAGTATATCTGTAATGGATTTTTAACAATACTCTGTAATGTAGAGGAACGGTAGCCATCAATAATTAATTCACAGAGCACTGTCTAATTGATTTACAGAGATATTCTTACGTTTTACTCAAATAATTAGATTGCTCTTAAATACAGTGCGCATATTCAATGGTGTCAATATAACACGGTAGCTCTGTCTAAATTTGGAGATTTAAAGAGACCCCTTCCTCCTCTGCATCCGCCGAATAGTATCTTCTTTTTAAAAGAGGTCTTTATAACTCATCTAAACTTCACAATAAACTGAGGTATCTATACATGTAATATCGAATTGATACTCTCCACAAAGACGAGAGCAAACTCGAGTAATGCGCACAATTAATCATTTGATTACTATAAATATTAATTTTACATTCATCTGCACAAACTTTCCATAAAAACGTGACCTTTCATGCCGATACTCCATTCAATGACTATCAATCTGAACAACCACAAATTACATATATTAACGGAATTGATGTCTAGTTTGTTCGCATTGTGGAAAGCCCAAAGTGCAAAGTAAATTACCCCGTGCGTCTTTTATATTTGTATCCCTTATAATACAAAATAGAACCATATTCCTTGGTAATAGTGAAATTAGTTTGGTCGTTTTAAAAATTGCCACTGTAGAAAATCAAATTGGTCAAGCAGAATGTCTGTCAATCGTAATTTCTCTCCAAAATGAGGGTAGAGGTATGCTCAAGTGCTTGTTCTCCTCTTCCTTATGTACTCCTCCTCCTCCTCCTCCTCCTCTCTCCTCCTCAGATTCTTGTCCTGAAGTGAATTTTCTCAAAATTCTGTACACTTCATTCACAACCCCCCCCCCCCCTCATACGAACAGTCTAAAATCGGAACGACGTCGATTGTCTGTTTAAGTTGTGCATCTTTAATTGTTCTTTACAAGGAAGTGGACCGCCTCAAGCGTTTAAATGATTGATGTTTTTCTCCTTAGTCCCTAATGATTAACATTTCCACATTTCAGTTTGAACTTTCTATCACTGTTTCTGTTTAGTTAGACATGGACGGCAAACTTCTGCTGTGTGTATCCATTGTGATACAGTGTGTGAGTGTTTTAGCTGGAGTTCAAAAGAAGTGCTCGTTCCTGGCGATGGTGAGTTGAAAACAGACTTCATAAGACCACAGTGGTAGTAGCTCAAAAAAGGTATGATTAAGAAGGGTTGACTTACATGTCCTGTTGTAAATATGTATATCTTTGTCATCTATCTCTTTTTATAGGAAAAACGTATCCACAGGACGGATGGACAGTGATGGTTCACTAACACAGGATAGGCAGCAACAGTACCTACAAATGTACTTCAACCATAAGGAAAGATTTCTAGATTCACGAAATTGTATCTAGATAGTTTTTATATCATTTCTGAGTCATACAAATTGGTTATTTCACGTTTCAGATTGGGAAAAAAGAAGTAATTTTACATGCATTAACATTTTACAGAAATGTTGGAGGATGGCACGGTGATTGATAGTTCTCAGGGGAGAAAACCAATGTTCTTCGTAGTCGGCGATGCCATCGGAGAGAAAACCCGTGGGTTCCGATGATGCATTGTTATAGTCTGAACAAGAATCCTATAATACATGTACCATTTCCTGTGACCTTCACCTCAAGAATTATGATAAAACTTGGGTCATAAGCAGTCCTTGTCAAAGCATGGACTTGTACATGAGTCTTTGTATTACAAAGTCATGATCTTAAACAAAAAATATACAAAATCTAAAACTATCTTACAAAAATTAAAAAAATCAGTCTTAAAAAAAATCAGGTGTACAAGATCATTTTCCATACACAAACAAAATGCAATTGGACAGACAGACCATATGCTATATTTCCTTTCCAAATCTCATTTGTGAGATTACAATAAATACTTGCATTACCCTAGATCAAATTATTCATGATCATATTACATGCATTTCATCCATTTAACAAATCACTTGCCCTATTTTAATATATAAACAAAGTCCATAACAGCAATCATACAGTTAATATATAGATCTATGCACTGTTCAATTAATGCATAAAACATACATGTGTATCATTTGTTTAAAAAACTGGCATATGCACACCAGTACAAGACAGAAATGGAATTTATGTGGAGTTTTACGTCAAATATACTTTCACCTTATATTCGGGTTCTCTATTTGTCTATATCACCCCCCCCCCCCCCCAATTCATTTTAGCAATAATTAAAGATATTGATACTAATTGCATCTAATTTCCAAGTTCTCAATAACACCAGCATCCGCTCCATGATATAGGAGTTTTTCAGAAACCAAAAGTTTTGATTCTATAGTTTACCAGTTATTATTTATCGCTAACATATCCCATCATTTTCCCGCTGACTATTGAATAACAATACTCTGGTTTAATATCGATGACATCACAATGCACGTCTTTCACATTGTGTTGAAATCGATTATCTGTGTCACTGACATTTCCAATTAAAAAAATAATTTCAAACACAAGAATGTTTTTTTTTGTCTTTCTACTTATGAAAGTCTTTTTACTATAAACAACTGAATTTCTAATGTGAAAGCTAGACAGTATATATATAATATATTTATGAATCCTACTGTAACTTACATCTCATTGGACAGCCATTGATCATTAGATCGGCCATGTCTGTCAAGTTTCACTTGATCTGAAGTTCCATGCCTGTCAACACTACATGATTCAACTCTTTGCATCAAGTAATACTAGTGTAAAACTACCCCACTTTTCATTGTCTAATGTGCTTGTGGTGCATGCTATGTGAAATAGGGGTTTTATTACAAAGAAAATATATTAGATACACTAAGTGTCCTTTTTTTAAGATTGGGGAAAAAAGGCATTTATTACATTTACATTTTCAAGAATATATATATATTGTGGAAAAGGGTATAAGGGTGGGTATTACGGCAGTATTTACAATGCTATAATATTGTAACGCAGAAATCATAATTTCAATATACACACAGAATAAATTGTTGCAATGTTCTTTTGATTGCACATATAATACATAAATTCAAAAACCGGACATTTCTGTTCTATTCTTATCTCATTTTCAAGTCACATTTTGTCAGATTTAGTGTATGACAAATCCTTAAAACATCACAATTTTTTAAAATTGAAACGTTACAGCTGACCCTTATTTTAGAACATGGTCTGTTCACATTCACACAACCCAGTACAAAATGATGTCTATAAATAACTAAACGATGCAAAATACATGAAAATTATACAAAAAAGGTAAATAAATGTATAATGTATTTTCATTCCAAAAAAATTTTCAATTTGATTTTGGAATTTCCTTTTTTTCACAGAGTCTACAAACATTACACCATAGAAATTTTGACCGATCTAGCACACACACATATATCTATCCATTTCTAAACACAAGCAGACATGCAGCCAAGTTTTTGAAATATGATTCTTGAATGCTGGACAGAATTTTACCAATCAAAACTCAACATACAAATATCTTCTGTAACAATATACCTTTCTTTTAGGGTCAAAACAAACTTGTGAATATTAATTTTCATTAACTTAATAAAAGTTTCACTCAATCAAGCATTATGTCTCTAAATACAGTTTCACGATTACAAACTTTATGAGTTTTGAGAAGTATTCAGAGCACAAAAATAGAGAAAAGATACATTTTCTGGCAAGGAGACAAGCATTTCAATACTTCTATCTTTCCATCTCATCCTGCTATTAAACACATACATAAAACATTACAACTAAACCATGTCAATGAAATAAAATTCATCCTCTGATCACTACTGCTCACCGAAGACATATATAGGACATTATCATATTATAAAGCACAGTCATATACAGTCATATACAGTCATATACAATTCCTACTCTCTCGTAAACGTACTGCAATATATTTCTTAATGAACACAGAATCAAAATATTAGGATATGCACACACTGTCCGATGAATCTTCCATTTCCTCCTTTGTTGAATATTATTTTTCCTTTCTTTGTGTAGGAGAGGGTTTTAATAAATTAGATACTATGGTGTATAAGTTTGCCTCTGACACATTCACTCCAGACTAAGCAGCTCCACATCAAATATCAGCTTTGCATTGGGAGGGATAGTACTCCAAGTCAAGGAAATTAAATAAAAAAGTCTCCATATTTAATTAAGTTTGCCTTTGGAAAAAGTGTGTAATAAAATTCATGCAAAATCAAGACATCCAAAGACATCTAAAATGTCTGCTACTCAAATTGATATACATAATTTGATTCTTTCTGCTCCTAAATTATCAATAGCACTTTCTGTTCTGTTTCATTATTCGTCATGGTCTACCCATACATGCTCCCCATGTAATTTTGTAAATGTTGAAGGTCCTACCCCTCTATACTATAAAACTACTTTATAGTATAGAGGGGTAGGACCTTCATCATTTACAAAATTACATGGGGAAGACCTATGGGTCCACCTAAAGAAAAACTCCAAGGAATAATTTTCTTTGAACTAAAATATAAATCATAGTATGCAGTGAAAAAGATGCATGTTTTTAACTTTATGATGAATATTTCTATACCACAACACAGCGAATATTTATGAAATGTATTCTTCCATATTGTATTCATGTAAAGAGTCTTGAGAGACATTTTGTTCTTGTTGAAGCTTGATTTATTATCTTGATTTAATTTTCAGCATGCAGGAAATAAAATTGTATGAAATTGTTTCAGAATTAAAAGGATATACTCCCGGATAACCGATGTTACCATATCCATAATCCGGACTACAGGTCAAAATGGCGCGCTCTCCGATGCTCATCTGGAAAAGGAAAATCAATATCCATCAAATATTAGAATTCATCTTCAACCTGCTCTTACACAAGTACATCAAAATCCACAATGACTCAAAATGTATTACTGAATACTAGTAAGAAGATTCATAGATCTCAATGAACTGTAGTATAACAAATCAGGAATAAAATGGCTGACTTTGGCTATGCCTTCATCCCAGCCTTTGATGACCTCTTGATGACCGATCCTGAACTTGAATGGCTGTCCCCGCTCTCTTGATGAGTCAAATGTTTGTCCATTCTCCAATGTCCCTACATATATATATAACGGTGTTCATTTGACTTCGTATAAAAGCAAGCAAAAAACAATAAGTCTGCAAACTTCGTTTGAGAGAATTGAATATTTCGACTGTAACTTGACCTAGAATATCAATGAAGGATAGAAATTCTTAAACTGAAATTTTTAAAAGACATAATGATTAATCCAATCCAGTGCAATTTGCATCAAAAATATCCATTTGCCATTATATCACGACATCGATAATCATTATGATTTGATCAAAACTGACGAGGAACAAGTATAACTTTTCATCAATTGGGAAATATAAAGTACAGGCTTTGAACACAGTTTGAGTACAATATAATCAGTGTTACTCAATACATTTGCTAAATTTTTTATGCCCCTAGAATTGAAGATTTGGGAGCATATAGGTTTTTTTTCTTTTGCAAAAAAAAAAAAAAAAAAAAATGCTTTAAAATTGTTAATATATTTGTGTGGTTGTCAACAAATGAGGAAAATTTTATTGTGTGGTATTCATAAAATTTGTCAAATACATTGCAGGGTCTTTCACATGACAATATAGTGCTCTTAATTAGCTGGCTTTTATTCCTTGTTAGACACAGCTGTACACTGATCTTGGTACATAGCTCATAATTACATGTACATGCACCTGACTTAAGATTTCCTGTTCACATTGTGATGAAATGGTTTTGACCTGAACGTAGACCAGAAAAGAGGGGTGATTCTCTTAGTCACATGTATGTAATATGATGCGCAGACTCTTGACAAATATTTTATATATATATTTATGTGTGTGATGATGAATTTCTCTATCATAGTGAGTGGCATGGTCGATTTTCAATTGTCATGTACATCATGCATGCTAAATAATTCAAGATGAGAAATTGAAAATATATTCTCCGTGACTTCCTCATACAACATACCTGTGTAATGGACTACCACCACCTGGCCTTTCTTTGGGTACGTTTGACCTGTGAATAATAAACACGCATTAACATACAGTAAAATACCTCTATCTCGAAGTAAAACGAGGGACTTCAAAAAAACTTGAGATATCCAGGGGTTCGAGATATCCAAATTCGATCTTCAGCATTTTTATCGTTTGGACGGAGGATATTTGATGAATCGGCGTGTTAGGTGGTAAATGGCGGCGGACTTTAAAAGTACACCGAGTACACAGTAGAGCTGAAACGAATGTTCGAATATTCGCGAATGAATAGTAAATAGCGAATATTCGAATGGATATTTAGTATTCGAATATTCGGTCACATGTCTAATATCCATATGAAATGCTGTGAAACAGAACTCAGTACTGGCACTATAGACATTTAACAATATATAATGGCGAAGTAACAATGTATCAAACGTAATCATAGTCCCAAAAAACACATACAAAATGAGTGTAGGGCAACACGGACCTTCGACAAAGCGAAGGCAGGATCAGGTGCCATGGAGGAGTAAGCTCCTCTGCTGACCGGTCACACCTGCCGTGAGCCCGTAGTCGAAACAAAGTAAACGGGGTTACCCGTGTGCAAATCAAGTACGAAAATGACAGTCTAACAAAGGGTATGAATTCAACAAATCAGTCAACATTTAATAATTTGTAATCGCAACAAGGTTATTACAGCGACCGTAGAATTTGCGAAAAGAGACGTTATAACCTGCAACATCAACTTTTGGTTAGTAGTTGCCTCCCTTTAAAAAATCATCATACGCATGGCATGTCCTACGTATCGAATCATCTGAGAGACATACACACCATAAAGCAGGTGATAGTGGTACATTACTACATAGAAAAGGGAAGTTGACGATTGCAAAGTCAGTCATCACGTTTATCAATAAAGTAGTTGTCAGTCTGCCATTAGAGTCAATACAATTCTTTTAAAAAAAAATCATTCCGTAACCAAACTATTACAAGATATAACAAACCCACATCTTTCTTTTCTTATTTACCAAACACATCACTTGCAATTTTATTATTAGAATTAGACCCCTACCGTCTTGCAGTATGCAACTCTTTGTTGTTGTTGTTGTTTGTTTGTTTGTGTTGTTAACGACACGTCCAGAAACTGGCCAGTTCTGAGTTTATTCTATAGCACAGAACATGGCTATTACCAGCTGGGAGGGGAATACGAAACATTTGCTTTGTAATTTATGCTTACTGTTCAGTGCTCAATTTATTTTCCATTTTCTTTTTATTTAACTTTTTGCGTTAAAATAATTCTATATTTATCTTAACACAATTGACAATTTAATGTCAATAATTATATCAACATTTTTTGTACTGAAACATACCAAACTCCTGGTGATTTATAAATGACAGACCTGTAAATATTTTATGAGGAATATACATGTACTACATTTATATGATGTTGACGAATATTCGAATACGAATCGAATAGGAGTCCCGAATATTCGAATATCGATTTTTGGTATTCGTTTCAGCTCTAGTACACAGCCTGTTAAACATTATCGCAACCCGGGTCTACCTGGAAAAGGCGAGCGTGAACAATTGTCATTAGTTTCTACAGCAGCCGGGCGTGAAAACGTGATTTGGGTAGGCCAGGTATGGTAAGCAGACCGAAAATTGACTGCACTTCGAGATAAATCAGGTGAAATAGGGCATGGGACCTTGAAAATACTTTTGACATAAGCGGGGTATTCGAGATAACCGTGTTCGAGATATCAGGAGTTTTTAAAATCATTTATATAAGGAAAACGGCCGACGGCCGTCGACTTCGACATAAGCGAGGTATTTGAGATAAAACATGTTCGAGATACAGGTATTTTACTGTAGTTAAAATCTGTACATTTCAGGCGATTTCAAAAACCCATCTTATTTTGCAAATTTTTTTTCTTGGTCACTTTCAAATCTGTTTTCTGTACAGCTGTAAATTTATAAATAAACATTCAAATTCTCCAAGTTTTAAATTAATTTATGCATTATACAGAATGATGGCAAAATGGGTGAAAACAAATTGGGGGAAATTCCTGAAACCTGAGTGAGTTATTCTAGATTCATGACCCCCCTCACCAGTCCACCCACTCTGAAATGATGAACCAATATAGAGAATCATGAAACTTTAAACATGTGGAATCATAGGGGTTTATCATTTTTAAATTTTGGTTATCCGCTCAATTTCACATGGAAGAGACATAAATGTCTATCCCCCCTCCCCAAAAGAAGCCAAATAACACAGGAGATGAGGACTATTGACTGCAGGTTGGGTGTGTGTCCTTATTTAGTGACAATAATGTTAACATGCACATGTACCACATAAACAGTTCTGACATTTTCGAAGAAACTATTATGACTGCATGGTAGCTTAGTTTTGTATTTTGCAACTACCTTTAATCTGAGCATGTAAACTCTGTGTGAGAATATACAAATATCGTAAAAGTATGTCCGTGTTGATTATTACGAGTGACTTTAGACTTCTGAAGCGACGGATGAGAAGGAAAATCATTATTGAGCTTAACCGTGCCGGTGGAAAGGTTTGTTTTGGCAAATTTTATAAATAAAATCGGGTCAAATCGAGGAGGGGGTCAGAATGGCGTTGCACAACCTGGTGTATTTATATCATATAGATATAATTTTTTCCTATTAATACCTATTATTGATTAAAATTTAGATACCTGTGATCAAATTTTGTAACCAGTCACGTTGACATGTGTTGCACAATATTCCGTGCTGCTGATATTGCTCAAGTTTGTAGTTATATACAACGATTGCAATGGTCAATTTGATTCTCTTTTCATATAGTGCTCTAACATTGCAGCTGACAGAGAATACTTCAAATAGAATAAATTTTGAACAATATAAAGGAACCCCCCACCCAACAGTTTGGTGATTAGTTACTTTTTGGTCAACATTTCAGTACATATGTTTAATGAAGGTATCAATGAATAGAATTATTGTGTTGTCTTCAATCGTAAATATTTATACCATTTCCAGGGGTAATTTGTTGGACAGTAACTCCCATTTTTGTTGTATTCGGAATGGTACGGGCACCTGTC
>CAJDSM010000682.1:0-25497 GCA_903981925.1 Ostrea lurida | reverse complement strand
AATGTTTAGATTTTCATTTTTAATGTTTGCACAGACTACAATGGGATATTGGAGTTGTATTAATTATATTTATTAGGAAAATGCTTTTATAGAATCAATGCACTAACATTGTTAACAAACCTCTTAACACGCTTCATATATCAATCCGCTTGGGAATACCACACAGAAAGAAGCGTCTAGTGTTGAGTTTAACAACATTTAAAGAGGCATTTGTTTCCGGATACGGAATAAGCTGCATGACTTCTGCTCATATTTCTCGACGGTAAACGATTGTCAGTCAATCAGAGCAAGCGGAAGTGTGATCTTTTTATAGTACTAGATTCTGAATGACCTCATCTGGAAATCGATCATTATTCTAGACAACGAGTTAATGAGGCTCAATACATCAAAATTTTATTTCATGATTTCGTTAAGCACCTTTCAAAGAAGATGGTTTCACCTTCGAAAAAGCATTATAAGTTCTCAATTAATTTATATATTTTTTGTGATTTTTTCCAGAATGATGAAAAATGTGTTTTGTTTACAAACAAGAGATTCTAGTATCCAAACTTCGCTGTATTTGGTGTATGATTAGAATATCTATAAACATGCCTAAAAGACCCGCGATAGAAGTTATGATTTTTAGAGAAAAAAATATTTCGAAATATTGAAAGTGCTTATTGTTGATATTTCTTTAAATCTATGGATCGTAATAGGCAAAGATAACGAACAGTGATCAATCTCGTAAGTCCTAAATAGAATACAAAAACAAGAGTTGGGCAATCACGGACCCCTGGACACACCAGAGGTGGGATCAGGTGCCTAGGAGGAGTAAGCATCCCCTGTTGACTGGTCACACCTGCCGTGAGCCCATAGTCTTGATCAAGTATACGGAACAATCCGTAGTCAAATCAGTGTGTGAAAAACGGCTTAACAATGGCTATGAAACACATCAGACAGCATTTGACTCAATGATAGGTCATATTGGTAAACTAAATTGTTATAACGACCATAGAATTTACGAAATGCTGCCTTAAAACGTGACTGTTGAAACCCCTGCAACAACAACTTGTCTGTAAGTAGCTTGCCTCGATTCAAAAACTGATCATACGCAGAACAAGCTCTTGCGTATCGAATAAGTTGAGAGACATACACACCATATGCAGGTGATGATGGAATATTGCTACATAAATATGAGAAGTTGACGATGGAGAAGCTGAAATCGTCCCGTTTGTCATAAAGTTGAGTAGTTAGTTTGCCGTTAAAGTCAAACAGTTGCAGTTTTCTTATTACAATGCTCTCTATGACTTTTTTTGTGTAATTTCGATCGGGCTTGGTTCAAATTTGAAAAATCGCAAATTTCTAAATTTTTGGGTATTTCATTTCAATTTCTTTTTAAAATATATTTCTCCGACATATTCTTTTTCTAAGTGACATGTTTTTTGAAGATTTTGTCCATAGATTTAAAAATATCAAACAAATAACATTTTCAACATTCATAAATATTTTTATTTTAAAAACCGGATTGTATATCTGGTCTTTTTGAAACATATTTTATTAAACTTCATATATCACATAATCAAAGCAAAATTTTGACTTAAGAATCTCTTTTCTGCCAAGAAAACAACTTTTTCATTATTCCGGGGAAAATCAGAAAAAATTCCTATAAATAATTAGAGCTTGCCATTACTTTTTTTGATGGCGAAACTGTGCTTCATGAAAGGTGCTTAAACGAATCATTAATTAATATGTTGGTCGTATTGAGCTACCTTAATGGGTGGTGAATTATAGTCTGTATGTATTTTGAATAAACAGCTACATGTACAAGAATCTTGACTCCGGCGTGCGTGTGCAGACACGGCGTCGATGGCGACTGCAAAGGGTTCAAAGCACTTAGGAATTCTTAATTAATAACCCTGTTAATTGTCAACACATGCCAGGTATACATAACTCCAATTTTGTGCTCGTGTACACCATAGCACTCCCATCTTACCGCTCTATTGACCACCGATAGCCTAGATACATTCGCCATTTGCGGCATGCCATCACAAATTTTGAAAAATTATCACCCACTCATTTTTTTTTAGCAAAATCAGGCGCTCAAATGCTCTAGTCCCCTTCCTCTTCGTATCGGCGTGATTTTAGCCTTTCTAGGACAGGAATGTTGCGCTGTACACTAAAATGCACTAATATTTGTATCGGAAGTAGTACAGTTCGAATTCACGTGACCCCTATGTGTAAATTAAGAAAAACGGTGTTCCCGCAGTTTTTTACAACTAGCTGTTAAATGTAATTGTAATTACATTGATATAAATAATATACGGTACCAATTTTGATGCACCAGACGCGCATTTCGACAAATTATGTCTCTTCAGTGATGCTCAAACCGAAATGTTGGAAATCCGAAACATGAAAGTAAAACTTTATAAAAGTGAACAATGTAGTGCCAAAGACTGGAGCCAAATACTTCAGTCAAATTAAGCAAAGTTCTGCGAGCGTGGTCACCGCATGTTACACTTGAGATTTTTTCACTCATATGGAGACGTCAACATTGCCAGTGAAGGGCTGCAAAATTTAGGCCTATGCCCTTTGAGCAGGAGGGAATCTTTATCGTGTCACACCTACTGTTTAACAATATCGGTATTTCGATTTTACGGACATATAATCATTCAATTAAGTTCTCTCCTTCTATCTGTCAAAGTTTCCAGGTATGTATGATTCACAGAAATAAAAAAACAAAAAACAAAAAGTGCTTTGAAAGACCTGGACAAGATAGGAATATAGCTATAACTGAGTATTTTATAGCCTATAATGATTCATTTAAAACTTGCATCAAAAGCATTATCAGTTGACCCTGAAGGCAATATTTAATATGGAAAAACACAAAAAGGATTTCAACAAATCTCTCTTTGGCTTGAAATATAAAGTTTCAATACAGTACCTGGGTATCAGTACATTCAGTACTTTGATGACTCTTTACAATGCTTAGTCAGGGTATTCTTGATGGAAAGCAAAAATTTGATTGATTGATTATTTCGTGTTTTACGTCCCACCCGAGAATATTTCACTCATATGGAGACGTCACCATTACCGGTGAAGGGCTGCAAAATTTAGGCCTATGTTCGGCATCAGGGCCTTTGAGCAGGAAGGGATCTTTTTTGTGCCACACCTGCTGTGACACGGGACCTCGGTTTTTTCGGTCTCATCCGAAAATCAAAATCAAATTCAGTCGCCTCTTACGACACGCAAGGGGATGCAGGGGATCTATTCTAACCCGGACCCCCACGGGTTCAGCAAACATTTGAATGTCAGTTGTTGAGTTACAGGTGATATACAGCACTCACAATTCTTTGCTCTGTAAACATGGTTCGTTCCATGATTTTGTTTGTTTTGTTTGATACTCCATTATCACCTTATATGGTGTTTACGTCACGCAACTCATTCGATAGGCGAGAGTATGATCCGAGTTTGATTAAGTTTTAAATTAATACATGCTAAAGACAAATAAGATGATGTTACAGGGGTTTTAATAGTCACGTTTAAAGTCTGTATTTTGCAAAATCTGTGATCGTTATGACGATCTTATCTGTCGTTTAGGTCGTATGGTGTCTAAAGTATTATAACGTTATACACATTCTGATTTTGACTAAAATTGACGAAGATAGAAGTCTCACGACAGAGGGAATGAGATATAGGGCTCAAGGCAGGTGCGACCGGTCGACAGGGGATTGCTATAATCTGGCTTTCTCAGTCCCGAGATTGATCATCACATCTCTTCCTTTCTGAATCCAATAATTCATTTTGATTAATGTCCCAATTATTCACGATCTAAATTGATTGCTAACGATTGGTTATTGCCCATTAAGTTCCTATTGTTGTCGAACAAGTTAAAATCCTGGTTAATGAGGATTAGTAATATATTTTAACATTTGCTGTAATGTTTGTTCTTTGGCGCAAGGGCGATTTATTCTCCAAAATAGGACATTATCACCCACAAAACAGCCCTGTCGGTCCTGCTTCAGTCTACGAATATGAGAAATGCAATCCTCTGCGGTTTATAAAAAAGCTTCAACTGTCTGAAGTCTCTTGCTGCTTCGGTGTTAAAAAAAGCGTTCAGACGCCGCTAAAATATTAAAGAGTTTAATGAGTCCCAGAGGCTACATACAGAGTCTGGTGTAGCCTGCAAAACAAGTAAAGTATGGGCAAGGGGGCGTGACTAAAATATGTAAAGTACAGTAAGTTCATGATTCGTGAAATTTTTACATAAGCAAAACTTTTACCTTTATTTGGTAAAAAATTTTATTATTGATTATCATTTGACAAAATTCAGGTTTTTGTGGATTGCAATGATTATTTGTTTTTCGACCTGTTGAGAATTTTTCACTCATGGGTTTCTTATAGATAATATTTATGTAGTCTTTGGAGACCAGGTCTTCCAACAATCCGTAGATATCCTATGGGCACTAACTGTGCCCCCTTAATGGCAGACTTATTTTTATATTCATATGAAGCAGAATTTTACAGAAAACTGTTACGGGATGAAAAACAAAAAACTTGCCGTGTCCTTCAAACCTTAACATATAGGTATATAGAGATGATGTGTTATCAATTAACAATCATAATTTTCACAATTATTCCATTTGATATATCCCGAAGAATCGATATAAAGGACACCACAGAATCTGACATTTCTGCTTCATTTTGGATATTTTACTTAACATTGACTCTAATGGCAGACTGACAACTACATTATATGATAAGCGTGATGACTTTAACTTTGCAATCGTCAACTTTCCTTTTCTATGTAGTAATACCACTATCACCATCTTATGGTGTGTATATCTCCCAGTTGATCGATATCGCAAGAGCATGCTATGTGTATGTGGACTTTTTAAAGCGAGGCCAACTACTAACAAAAAAGTTGATGCTGCAGGGTTATAAGGAATCTCGTTTTAAGTCATCATTTCGCAAATTTCTACGGTCGCTTATAATGACCTTGTTTGCGATTACAAATTATCACTAAGCTACATATGTTGACTGATTTGTTTCATACCCTTTGTTAGACTGTCTTTTCCTACTAGATTTGACTACGGGTAATCCCGTTTACTTTATTTCGACTAAGGGCTCACGGGCGGGTGTGACCGATCAGCAGGAGATGCTTACTCCACCATGGCACCTGATCCTACCTTCGCTTTTGTCGGAGGTCCGTGTTGCCCTACACTCGATTTTGTATATGTTTTTTGGATTATGATTACTTTTGACACAATGTTAACTTCCGCCTTTTTGTATTGAGACGTCACCAGTTTTAGGTGAAAGTACCACAAATTTAGACCTAGGCTTAGGACCCAGGGCTGTAAGTAGTGAGGGTTTTTTCAAAAGTGGCAATGCTTCCAGCGTCATAGTACCTCCGTTTAAGGTCATTTACAAAACTCATATTTTTTCCAAATGCCAGAAAGTTTGGCAAAGAGGAATCGCTACCTATTTTTGCGTCTTAGGTTTGATGCAGTCATGCACGAGCGGGGCACGAACTCATGAGCTCCCGTTTGCGAAGCAAACATTCCACAACTGAGCTTCCACGACCCTTTCCCATATCAAACACCATCAAAACAAAGGACTTTTCAAACTTTTACACGATCATTCCGCACAATAAATTAAAGAAAAGTGTTTCTAACATTATAACACTTTTCTTCTTCAAACAAAATGGAAAAACGAAAGATTAGCCATTCTAAAAATTACTTTGTTAAACTCCACTCTGATTCTACACACAAGTTACTCTGAAGTTGATATTAAAGGCAATGCTGGAGTTCCTCATTGACATATCTTTTGTAGTTTTTGGCAATCCGGTTTTCAACAGTCTGTAGGAATTTTCATGGGCACGAATTGTGCTCCTTTATTAGCTTTACCTGTTTTAATATTCTTATGAGACAGAATTCATTCAAAAAGCTACTACATGGAAAGAAAATATCTAGCGTTAACCTTTTAATTGGATATTTCGATTATAATGACGTTTTATCTATTAATAATTATGATTTTCATTCATATGTCGATTCAATACATCCCAACGAACTAGAAATAAACGGACACTATAGGGTTCCATGTCTGCTTCGTACTTGGATATTTCATTGAACATTGACATTAACGGCAAACTAACAACTCAACTTTATGAAACGGGTCGATTTCAGCTTTTTCCATCGTCCAACTTCCATATTTATGTAGCAATATTCCATCATCACCTGCATATGGTGTGTATGTCTCTCAACTTATTCGATACACACAGAGCTTGTTCTGCGTATGATCAGTTTTGAATCTACAAAAGAACTACAAAGATATTGTCAATGAGGAACTCCAGCATTGCTTTAATATCAACCTCAGAGTACTTGTGTGTAGAATCAGAGTGGAGTTTAACAAATAATATTTTGAATGCTAATCACATAGATAAGAAATATTTCCTTTTCATTTCTTGGTTTAAAGGAGACTGTGCTCTCTCTCTCTCATTCACAGAGAAGCTTCTTGCCTTTTAACTCTCTCCGTGCAGCGTCTCAGGGTACGTGGTAAACGCTTGTTCGTGGTAAATGTTCATACTTGTGTTACTGGTGCACCAGTTCGATCATAGATGATATATATTCAAAGAAGTTATCATATTCTAGCGTTATATAGATACAAAGTCATTTTACACCACTCGCTCGCGATCTGACTGTTCTTTTCACAATACTTCTCAAGATATATCCTGCTCAGCTCAGTCAAGTGGTGGCGGTGAGAGTAGAGCGAGGAGGGCTCACCGTGGCAACACTATATACACTATATATAGTCGATTACAAAAACGCAGAGATTTAACTATGATCTGATACATCTCTCCGGCAAAAAATCATAATAACAAACGGTGCAGGTGTGGCGGACGTATTGAGGCTACAGAGAGACAGTGAGCGAGACCCAAATGCGGACAGAGACCTAGGATCATGGTGGCGAATGGAGGAGTAGTATCCTCTGCTGACGCTCTCTTGGCTCCCACCCGCCATAGACTGCCCCTAGATGCGAATTAGGGCTCAGATTAAGTAACCGTGTATTACCCTTACGCTTCACAAGTTTAGTACTATTGAGGAATAAAATTGATTCAGTTCTAACAAGGGTATGAAAAAATCAGTCAAACCATATTGACTTAGATCCAGCATATATCTTGTTTTAAGGGGTTTTTATGAAGTTTTGGAATCCAGTATGGTACGGTAGTTCATATTCTTCCGTACAATTGACTGGGATATTAAATCTATTTAAAACTGAAGCATGATTTTGAAGAACTTCGTCTTTTGAAAGGGCAGTAGGAGTGTAAGTACGATTATCAAATGTGGAGTTAATACCAAGTTCGTTTAAAATGCAGTTGTAGTAATGAGCCTTACAGACAAAAACAATATTGTTACAAGCGAAATTATCAAATTACAATATTTGAACTAGTTTCAAGTACTTGTATCATAAATTTTAAAACTGAAATATACATGTACGAATAGGGGTATAGAAATAAAAGGTACATGTATATTGGATGAAATAGAAACTGTAAAATCATGCAAATGATTAATCAATCCTTCCGCCACAAAGAAAATAGTCCCTACCAAATCGTTTCAGAATTTGAATTGATACAATTTTTTTTTTCAACTGGATAGGGTTCAGTTGTAGATTTGTAATATGCTTGCACTGATGGGATCAGTATTGAACAAGTAACAAGTAACTTCGATATAGCGTCACACGCAGTTGTGCTTCACTCGGAACTCCCAGGCGTGGCTCGTACCTCACACACTGACCTCGGATGTGATCGGATTGTTGCCATATTGGATATTTGAAGTCACCTGTTCTAAACAAAATATCCGTTTCGTCGGCTCCACTTACACGACCGTTATATCAGAAAACGGTTGCAAATAGCTTACAATTATTCCCTGAGTTAATGCCAAGTTTATTTTTTCTGAACTGCATCAATGTAAGAAAGTCGTATGTAGCCGAAGGAACAGTCCAAGCGGAGTGAATGAGTAAACAGGTACTTCCGGCGGAGAAATGTATCAAATCAATGCATATCCCTACACCATTCACATCCGAGGTTTATACGGAGCGTAGCGAAGCCGATTGGTTGTGCTTAAAAGCTTATATCAATGGAAATGAAAATGTTGTACAGTGAAAACGATAATTAACGTAGATTTGCAACGTCATATTATACCAAAGGGGGGGGACCTATTTTTAGCTTTTTGAATACTGTGCTGATTAGATCGATCTTTTTCCATTTTTTGTCGTTTTTCGAAAGTCTATACGCTCGCATGTAACTAAACATACCACCAAGTTCACCCAAAGTGTACAACATTGATCGTTCAGCTATAGGGAATGCAAAGTCTTAGAAAATTACAATCATAAATCTTAAGAAATTAATAACATTGACATTTACTTTGAAAACAAAAACCTACAGATCCCGAAGAGCATCCACACAATATTGTCCAATATCATATATCACTCAGGTGTTCGAGATTTGAACAACATTAAGGGGTTCATCATCAGTCGATATTCTTCTTCAGTATAACCCCCGATCCTTTGCAGCTTTTTTACATCCTTTCAAATGAATATCACTCGCTTGGAGACAACACAAGTTGTTAGTTACTTATGTGTCACAAGAACTTATGAGCCGTGGGAGGAGTTTTTTCATTATACCAGGCAAACACCTGCCTTGACGCGAGATCTGTTTATAAAGGATATATGCTATGTTTCTGACATTTTCTCTGAAATTATTTTTTTTCATCTCGATATGATATATATGTACGCTTTCCGAAATTTTGTAGTCATACAATCATTTTCTGTGTATCTGCCTTGGTACATATGTAACTACGATTACATGGGTCTTGGATTCGATATCCGATTGATCCAAAGAATTTTCTCTTCTTCTTTGCTTAATTGACGGCCATTTAGTATTTACATAAGAGATGACTTTACATCTTTGTAACAACCAGGAATATGCAGGATATGCTAATTCTGAACAAACATCGTGAATAACTCAAGATTTAAAATGTTTTAAAGATAAAATTGCACGTGAACTTACGTGAATTGTCGCAATAAATTAAAAGGCCACATAAACTCTTAATTTCTGAAGTTGATGTTAACGATGCTGAAGTTCTTCATTGACAATTTCCTCTCCTCGTAATATTTGGCGATCAGATCTTCAACAGTCTGTTGGAATTCCCATGGGCACGGATTGTGTTCCTTTGTTAACTGAGCCGTTTTCATAGTCTTACAAGGCAGAATTTATAGAAAAACTTGTTGAAAGGAGAAGAAAAAATTCAACTGTGACCTTTAATTCGACATTTAGATATATCGACGACTTTTTAAATATTATAATAATCATATCCATTCATAAGTAGATTCGATATATCGCTGTGAACAAAATAGAAGACACCACAGCCTTCCACGTCTTATTCGTACCTAGATGTTTTATCAAAAGCAGACTAACAACTCAACTTTATAACAAACGAGACAACTTTAACTTTAGATGAGTTTTTAGTCTACCGTTAAAGGGGCATGGACACGTTTTGAGCTAAAAATGTTTAGATTTTACAATGCTCACTTATGGTATTTCTAATGGTCAGCAAAATTTGAACGTCAATTTTTGAGTTTCAAGTGAGATACTGCACTTAAAGTTCTTTGCTATGTAAACAAGGTTCGAGCGTTGTTTTTATTTACATAAAGATTGCTTCACAGAAAATACCATGTTTAAAACAAAATGAGATGTGAGAAACATTAGAAACTATTTAACTGTGTTCAGAATGAACTTGTAATTTGAAAAAATCTACCTTAAGCGGAACGTATACTAGCATATTCAATATAGTTAAACAAAAAGATGGCTCGAGCGTTGTTTACATAGCGAAGAATTGCAAGTGCTGTTTCTCACTTGAAACTCAACAAATGACGTTCAAATATTTGCTGACCATTAGAAATACCCTAAGTGAGCATTGTAAACATTAAAAATGAAAATCTAAATATTTTCAGCTTGAAACGTGTCCATATCCCCTTAACGTTTATGTTCAATGAAATATATAAATATAAATATGTAAGTACAGAGTAGGTGAGGACGACTCTTTGGCATCTTTAATTTGAGTTGTATAAATAAATAAATTAGACTCCGTTTTAAGAATCCAGAAACACATTTTTTTCTTACATAGAACACTTTTCTTAATTCTCATGACAGTCGTATATGAAGCATTGCCTATCCTGATAAGCATGTACATGCGGAAGCTGACTTTCTCCCCAGGTCACGTGTTATTCTAGGGCCAATCTGTAGATAAAGAACGTGTCTTCATATACTTATTAAGTTCTCCCCCGGAGTAGGTGATGAATTGCTACTGAAAATCGTACATTTGTGCATGCGCAAGTTGAATTTTCCCTATAACATCCGGTTTATCTCGCTAACATATGCATACTTTACATATCAGTTTAAGATTTCATTGTATTTATCTGGATGTACTTGGAAATAATGATTTAACGAACGTAAAAAATAAATAAATAAAAGCTCGTGACCTTGATGTATCTAAAGGAGTTAGTGACCTTGACCTCTTAATCTGAATAAAAATATAAATCATCCTTAATCCTTCCTACCCTCTCTGTGATGTTCCACTAATAAAGTTGACCCTATTTCTATGTCAGCTGGAAATCATCCCTTTCGTTATTTGTGAGTGAGTCTTACTACACAAGTTAATAAACACCACAAGCATCATCCTTCTGTGACAAGGGTTCTTGTAAAAACACTACAAACATCATCCTTCTGTGATAAGTGTTCTTGTAAAAACACCACAAGCGTCGATCTTCTGTTACAGGGATTCTTGTAAAGAAACACCACAACGCCAACTTTCTGTCACAAGAAACACCACAAGCGCCATCTTAAAACACAAGTGTCATCCCCCTGTCGCAAGGATTCTTGTAAAAAAAAACAACAAAACCACCACAAGCGCCACCACTCTGTCACAGATAAAAACCCCACAAGGATATTTAATGTGCATTGCAGTATCATTACTAAAACTGAAACAAGAGTTTAGAAATTATCTGAAAAACAATTCTACATGAACAAGATATGTGATCTTTGCCCGTCTGATCATCCTAAAGTCATCAAGGTCCTTCCTCTCAAGTTCCATTGCCAGTCAACTCAAAATATTAGATATAATATGGTGGCTGACTTGTGCCATTTTCAGTTTGTCTTCTTTTCATTATTTCAGATCGAAAAGACAACAAAAAGATAATTAGCGACTTTTCGCCTCAAAATAACGAAAGGACGACAAAACGAAAAGACGACAAAATTCAAGCGAAAAGACGGCAAATACAACCCACCAATTAGCGACCTAATTTGTCGTCTCGTCGCCTGGCGATTTGAAAAGACAGAGATAACGATGAGTGATCAATCTCATTTCCCAAACAGAATACAAGACAAGACTTGGGCAAACACAGACCTCTGGACATACCAGAGGTGGGATCAGGTGTCTAGGAAGGGTAAGCATCCCCCGTCGACCGGTTGCACCCGCCGTGAGCCCTTTATTGTGAGTAACTTCCAGGATCAGCATCAGACTACAATGAGATAGGCTATTGGAGTTGTATTAATTATATTTATTAGACAAATGCCTTCATAGAATCAATGCACTTACATTGTAAACAAACCTCTTAACACGCTTCATATATCAATCCGCTTGGGAATACCACACAGAAAGAAGCGTCTAGTGTTGAGTTTAACAACATTTAAAGAGGCATTTGTTTCCGGATACGGAATAAGCTGCATGACTTCTGCTCATATTTCTCGACGGTAAACGATTGTCAGTCAATCAGAGCAAGCGGAAGTGTGATCTTTTTATAGTACTAGATTCTGAATGACCTCATCTGGAAATCGATCATTATTCTAGACAACAGTTAATGGGTGGTGAATTATAGTCTGTATGTATTTTGAATAAACAGCTACATGTACAAGAACCTTGACTCCGGCGTGCGTGTGCAGACATGGCGTCGATGGCGACTGCAAAAGGGTCCAAAGCACCTAGGGATTCTTAATTAATAACCCTGTTAATTGTCAACACATGCCAGGTATACATAACTCCAATTTTGTGCTCGTGTACACCATAGCACTCCCATCTTACCGCTCTATTGACCACCGATAGCCTAGATACATTCGCCATTTGCGGCAGGCCATCACAAATTTTGAAAATTTATCACCCACTCATATTGTTTAGCAAAATCATTGAGGCGCTCAAATGCTCTAGCCCCCTTCCTCTTCGTATCGGCGTGATTTAAGCCCTTTCTAGGACAGGAATATTGCGCTGTACACTAAAATGTACTAATATTTGTACCGGAAGTATCGATGGCTTAATACATGTAGTACAGTTCGAATTCACGTGACCGCTATGTGTAAATTAAGAAAAATGGTGTTCCCGCAGTTTTTTCACAACTAGCTGTTAAATGTAATTGTAATTACATTAATATAAATAATATACGGTACCAATTTTGATGCACCAGATGCGCATTTCGACAAATTATGTCTCTTCAGTGATGCTCAAACCGAAATGTTGGAAATCCGAAACATGAAAGTAAAACTTTATAAAAGTGAACAATGTAGTGCCAACGACTGGAGCCAAATACTTCGAAGGATCAGAGCTATGCCTGAGGGAGATAATCCTTAATTTTGATATGAATTTCTAATTTTACTATTGCAATTAAATACATATCCGTATTTCAAACTAGTAACATAGTACATAGCAACTGTATTTAATGTATTAGAAATCTGGGAAGCTAGGAGATCGTATACAGAAACATGTTTACATTGAACTGTCCATAGACCTCAGGGCTGCGTTGAGGATCGTAGCGCCTAGCCTACCTGTTAGGCTATATGTATGAATTAATGCTTGTTATCCCTATGTATGGCTAGCCTAGCACATCGTTCTTGAAAGATCGTATCGCTACCGAGCACTACGTATAGTCGCTACGATCTTGAACGTAGCCCAGTAGAAAAACAGACCAGACGTGAAAGTGACGGGATAATCCCTAGGGGATGGAGCGTGTTGATAATAGATTTCTTATTCATATTTTATACAGTTCCTAATAAAACTATCACTTCATACATACTTGGTAAGTATCGATTTCACATAGGATTAATCAAAGGTGCAAATTGATTCTTTGCACGGAAATCCCTTTGTGTGGATTTTTTTTATTCTTTAATTCTTTAAACTTCGTTCAAAACTTGTGTGGTATGAATCGATTCTCTCTCTCTCTCTCTCTCTCTCTCGCTCTCTCTCTCTCCTGGATAACCATAGTAACGCTGATGTATAAGACAATGCCGCTGTATAAAATTTATTTATTACCTCTTTTATAATTTTTCATAATATTTTTGGAATATGATATTCATTTTACAAATACTGATATATATACGGTATCACATAAAAAGCGTATCAAGATGCCTTTCAAAAATATATAACGTGATCGAACCCCACGTGGTACATGTACATGTATATCCGAGAGGCGCATGCGCTAGTGTATCGGGCGTCTGTGGAGAGTATTACCAACCCAAAGGAAAAGCTTATCATGCTTAAAAAACAATCATGGATACTTCACTACATTCTGTGCTGTATAAATACCTAAACACAATCTATGTTGTATGAATATCTAAAATAAAGTTTCATTCCAGTTGACCTTTCCTAGATCACAATTACATGTCTTTCATGAATTTCAAAACGAGGTGGTATAGAATATAGTGATGTAATAAAACGGACAGTCGACATCATTTCCTGCAAAACGTAGATCGCGGTGTTGTTTAATCTGTAGGCCCTTTATTACTTCCAGAGAGGAAAACCTAACTTCTGCAACCTGCATACTTCTGACGTGTATATTTTGTAAGATTTATTGAGTGGTATTTTTATGGTCTTATCAAATGCCAGAATTAGTTATTTTTCAATAGCAAACCGGTATCCACGAAGACGCATCATATTAGTATTCTAAATGTGTCCATGTTTTGCGTAGATATATTACGTTTTAAATCAAGTTTTTAGTAGAATTTACGTCGTTGTATCCATTCATTGACGAAGTTATTCTGTGTACATGTATATGATAACAGGACGCAGCGGGGACTTTAAATACATTTGCACTGTATAATCTCTATTAAATTATGTAAAGCAAGACAGGTAAAAGCCAGGTTTTATTGTCGAATGGCACGACATCTCAGATCCGTTGGTAAATGTGTGCTTTATAAATTGTGAGAATCATCTGTACCAGGTATTCAAACATTGATAGATTAATTTTCAGATTTTGTCAAACATTCGATCTGCGGTAACGAGTTGCTTTTTGTTACATGTACATGTATACAGTAGAGTTGGGTGTATATTCGTAGGTGCTCTTTTCTCGCGTTTGGGCCAAATCGCGTAACCAACTCCAGTCTTAAGGGGCATGGGACACGTTATGAGTCTAAAATAATATTTCAATATTTTAGATTTCCATTTAATGTTTACAATGCTCACTTAGGGTATTTCTAATGGTCAGCAAAAATTTGAACGTCATTTGTTTTGTTACATAAAACGTTATGCTTAAGATGCTTCAACAGAAAATCCATGTTTAAAAACAAAATGAGATGTGGAAACATCAGGAATGTTTAATCTGTGTTCAGAATGAACTTGTAATATGAAAAAATCTGCTTTAAATGGAACGATATACTAGCATAGTCAATGTAGGTAAACAAAAAAGACCGAGCTTTGTTTACATAGTGATGAAATTAGGTCTCAACAAATCTCATTGTACTCAACAAAACGTTTAAATTTTTGCAGACATTAGAAATACCCTTAAGTGAGCATTGTAAACATAAAAAATGAAATCTAAATTTTGAACACTTTTAGCTCAGAACGTGTCCATGCCCCTTCAAAAATAAATCTACCTTTCATCATGGGCCATCCATCATTCCTCTTAGCTAAAGACTTTTTCTGGGCTGTGTAGGCTTTCACCTGAATTTCTTCAGCAACTGGCCTTGTGTCTTAGTTTCGTATTTACACCCATCTATATGCTAGGAATCATGGTGACACCTATAGATATGTTGCATATCAACTTTCTCATTAAGCACTTTACTCTACTTAGGGGCCTATAGTGTGAAACTGTCCCTGGTACCTATAAATCACAATGCATCACAGACACTCGACCAACCTCAGAAGATTCGTATCCCATACTAACCTCGGCTGTATGACGTAAAGCGCCATTAAAAAGATGGCTGCGCCCATGTGTTTACTGTTTACACGTGTTGACTTAAAATCTTGACCAGCATATAAAATTTCAATGTCTGTAATTGCCCCCCCCCCCCCCCATTTTCTTTCAAAACAGGGTTAGCATCAATTCTGAGGTGTAAAATCTACCAACTATTGAAATGACTAACTATGCAAGAACTATTTTAAGCAAGCGCTGTCTTATCTCTGAGCGGTTAACAGGCGGTCGAATCACAAATGTAAAGCGGATGTACGCATATCAAATACTGTCATACAGCTGAGGTTTGATGTAGGTTCTGGAATCAGCCGACGTTGGCCGAATGGCATTACACAGATACAGACACAATTTAAAATTAGCAAACTTTATTGCAGATCTCTAAATTGTGCATGCTATCTATCGATAAAGTTAGTAAGCCGTACGACCTTATCTCGATTCTTTGAAGTTTAACATGAATCTCGCATGTTAACAGGCCAGCAACGTAAGCAAAAACATTTAAACGCAGACATTTCAATTGATATTCAAGAATCGTGTAATTTGAGACGATTTACACGATTTTTTCATGTCAGAAAGACGCCAAACACACAAGTTTATTGGAGCTCATCTTTAACACGCTCGTGTGGAATACGAGAATATAATTCACACCGATCGAAGCCTCTTTGTGACCATGATGCATTTCTCACAGCATGCTGAGAATTAATTCGTACGCAGGATAAGTTCGCTGTAATGCATACGTCAGTAGAGACACATTTTGTAAACAAATGAAAGATCAAATAGCGAAACAGGTCTCACCACAGAGTTTTTATTTAAATATTAACAGACATGGAACATGATTATACCACAATCTTTTCAGCCCCCCCCCCCCACCCCAATGTGATATCGTGGATTGACATACATGCATGTAATTTAAACTGTTTATCACTTATCATTACGTAATGTGGCCCTATTTAATAAACCTTAAGGGTGGATCCTAGTCATAAAATTCACATCTATAGATCAGAAAACATAAACACATACATTTTCTACATGTTTGCCGTATAGAAATATAAAGGCAAAGATATTCAACAGTGATCAATTTCGCAAGTCCCGAATAGAATACAAAAACAAGAGTTATGCAAATACGGACCCCTGGACACACCAGAGGTGGGATCAGGTGATAGAAATATAAAACATCTCAACACGCCCAATAAGTATGAGAAACGTTCATCTTAAATCATTATGAAATTATTACATTTTTTTTACCACAATATGAATTTACAGTGTAGAATCCATGACAAAAATATGCTTTTTCACATCCAGTGTGTAGTATTGTAGAAATGTACTTCTCACATCCATAGTGTAGTTGTATTGTATCGATACAATTTTCTAATCCATTAGAAATACTTCTCACATCCATAAGAAATGCACTTAATTCACATACATAGTGTAGTATGTTGTAAAAATACTTTTCACATCTATATTTCTTTATATATTTCACCGGCAAAGAGTTTTTGGACTAAGTGAGATTTATATAGGTGGGAGTTGTATATGACTCCGTGATTTGATTTTATCTCCCTGGGAAATATTCAGAGTCTGTAGCCACATTTCACATTTACCGTGCAGTTCACCTTCGCCCTGACCTTGAGGTGACGTGGACTTAGGGCGGATGTTTTTGTCACACACATGTCCACTTTGTAGAGTCTCGTGACACTGGTTTTCACCTGTACTTAAACTGTGCTGAGGTGACACCGACAATCGATCGTGTTTTTGTAAATTTTCACTATTGAGTGCCATTTTTATATTATTTTTCACATTCGGGATATTTCGGTCATTATCTAAAGATTCGACAGAGGACCCTTGACTGATGTTCGCCCTCCATGAATAGCTTCCACGTCTAATTTTGGGCGTCGTTATGGGTGAGTTATTTTGAACGGGCGTTGTGGGTATTCCTTTCTGAGACAAACTGCTTCTCTGGCTGTCGGGTGAGGACGGTGGCGTGGGTGTGGCTGAGCCCGGGGTCACACAGGTCGGCTGGAATTGAAATCCCTGGGCAACCATTGGAGATCGTGGAGAGCGACAATCCTGAATTACTGGGGCACTTATATTATCATCAACAATGTTCTCGAAGGACTGTTCAGTTTGTCGACCCTCGTATTCCTCCAACAATTGCGGACATGACCGTACCCTGGAGAGGGAGACGTTAGATCCTCGCCTGTTTATATCGCGAAAGTCGTACTCTTCCTCGCTAACATAATCACCCACATCCAAGTTTCGTTTCTTCAGCTGTTTTGGCACTTTCACTTTAGCAGACATGATGACACTCCAATAAAGAATTTCGATTCCGATTATGATGTGATATTCCTCAAAATAAAAACACTTTAATGAAAATGGTATTCTTCACAAACTTAATCATTTGCTCCTTCCCACGATTTATTTGCCGTCCTAAAACGACGTCTAGAGTGTTCCAAAGCCGCTGTGAAATATCAAATTTACACGAAACTATAGGATTCAATAATCTATCGATATTTCGTGGTTTTAATTTCACATAGCTTCCGCCAGTGTTTGGCAAGCTCTTCTGGCCAGATGGGCTCTTGTCTGATTTTTTTGTGTAACAGTGGTGAAATCAATACGCGCTAAATATGCCTTTCCCTTTTTCATGTTTCATATATGTACTCTGGTTTCGTTTTGAAACGGCATACAAGTCTCGGGATCCTTCGTATGTTTTACTTCATAGGCTTCAAATTATCACGAAGACGCACGAGAATCATCCAGCGAGAACAACGTTAACAGCAAACGGTTTCAAACATCAGCTATATCCTGCAAAATATGGAAAAGTTATGTTTCAGATAAATATCTTATTTCCGACATTTATTGATCTCAGGGCGCGGGAATTTCCTCAACAAACGTTTGAGAAATAACAGTCTTATTCATATGTGCAAATAACTCTCTGGAAATGGACACGACGATAGAAAAACAATAAATAAGGAGATGTGCTGGACTAATGCCATTTTGATTGACTTACACGCCCTCTATCGATCTAATCCTATAAGATCAGGCGTGATATACGTACAAAGCAATTCCAGCATACACGCACAAGTAAACTGAGTCGCGCCTTTCCTCTTTAAAAATAATCAGAGTGCAAAGATGCATAGGGTATTGAACAAATAAGATATATGTTGGTGTTTTGATATCTTTTCCATAATCGGTTTTTGGTGAGAAAGCAATCGAAGTACATGCAAGTATATTCTCGTATCTTTGTTAATCATACGACAGCAGAAACAGTATGTAAACTGATCGCCGACTGTCAACGATAATAAAACAATCAAATGTCGCTGTATTGGGTACATATGACCGCATGTGCAAAGGTACAACTGCATCAGATTCTTCCAATTGAATTTTAAAGCTAAACATCTTCTGGAAATAGGGAACAATATCTATATCTTATGTTAAGCCAAAAACTTGTAGTTAAATGGATAGGATGTGTTTGATGTAAGCGAAAAGCAGTGGTGTGTGTGTGTGTGTGTGTGTTTTTTCGGCAGTAAGATTTGTCCAGGGCTATGTCCTCTTCCTCGTTTGAAAACTTACGACTTTCCGTTCTACAGGTCTCAACCATACATGTAGAACCACACTAAATATTCACTGGTGAAACACTCCGAATGGTATATGAAACACCTTACATTCTAATCAAATATCATGTGACAACGAAATCTGTTTATATCGAAGCTATTGTGAATTTCCTGGGGTTCCGGATAACGATGGTTTACTGTATGGTATGTATTTGGTCACAGGTTCTTTATCGCGAGTCAGTTAGTACTAGGTTTGTACAATGATTGTACAAGAGATATTAGACATTGCCAACCAAGATGTTTTGTCCAAATTATAGTATCGAGTATATAAATAACACTAAATAATTACAACTAGGTACTGAATTTTTTTTTCTCACCCCAGCCCGGGGTCGAACGTGCGACCTACGGCACCCACCGCCTAGCAAGATCGTCAAACCCATCGCGTGAGACCACTCGGCCAAACCACCCTCCCTAAAAAAGGAGGTTTAGATATGTTCATCAAGCTCTTCTCATGTACTTGGGCAATCACACACAGTTGCCATTGTGCAGAGTCTAAGATATTTTATAAGGAGAATGGATCTTTCGATGCAATTGTATAGAATATTTAATATAAAGCACAAACATACAATTATAACACTCCACCTTAAATTAATCCCTAGAATCTAAACGATCCATGTGATAATCAATTAATTAATATAAATAGCACTAAATAATCACAACTAGGTACTGATTTTCCCCCCCGGGACAACGTGCGACCTACGGCACCCACCCCTAGCAAGATCGTCAAACCAGCGCGTTAGACCACTCGCCAAACACCTCCCTAAAAATGGAGGATTTGTTCCTAAAGCGCTTCTAATGCACTGGGGCTATCTCACACAGTCGCCATTGTTCAGAGTTTAAGATATTTTATAAGGAGAATGGATCTTTCGATGCAATTGTATAGAATATTTAATATAAAGCACAAACATACAATTATAACACTCAACCTTAAAGAGGCATGGGCACGTTTCTGAGGTAAAAGTGTTCAAATTTTAGATTTCCATTTTTAATGTTTACAATGCTCACTTAGGGTATTTCTAATGGTCAGCAAAATTTGAACGTCATTTGTTTTGTTTACATAAAGATTGCTTCACAGAAAATACCATGTTTAAAACAAAATGAGATGTGAGAATCATTAGGAAATGTTTAATGTGTTCAGAATGAACTTGTAATATGAAAAATCTGCTTTAAACGGAACGTATACTAGCATATTCAATATAGGTAACAAAACAAGCTCGAGCTTTGTTTACATAGTGATAAATCTCACTTGTAACTCAACAAATCTCACTTGTAACTCAACAAATGACGTTTAAATTTTTGCTGACCATTAGAAATACCCTTAGTGAGCATTGTAAACATTAAAAATGGAAATCTAAAATTTGAACATTTTTAGCTCAGAACGTGTCCATGCCCCTTTCAATTAATCCCTAAGCCAAAAACTTGTAGTTAAATGGATAGGATGTGTTTGATGTAAATATATATACATACATACTTGTTAGATAATCATGTTCTACAGCATTACTTGACTAGAAATTTAGAGCGAAGATCTCAAAAATGTATTTCTAAAATTAGAATTTCTTCACACATGTTTGATGTTGAAAAGGCATTCCCATCCATTGATGATGTATTTCATATTACACGTGTGGGTCCTTTATATTGTGAGTTAAGAAAAAAAAGTACATAAAGCCATATTAATACAGGAAAAAGCCCAAGTACATTCAAACTTGTAGAGCTACTTACTCGTGGTATAAATAATTTTAAGGTGTTATACAACTTAGGCAAATTTTTATTAAAGCCTTTATTTATCGTGATAATCTTTTAGTAACGCAAGACGTGTTTGGTAATTCTAGATGGTAATGTGAGTCTGTAAAGGCATCATAATATAATATATTCTAATTAACTTTATTTTTGTTGTTAACAGAGAACTTATTTCTAAATATACATTGTACATTGTCACCCACATTTACAGCTGCTGAATGTTATACCTGTTTATACATTAACCAATATGCTGTATTGCATAAGGAATAAAAGAATTTATTTGAGTCAGTCAGTGCTAGAGCGCAAAAACCAAGGCAGTTGTGGCACGACAAAGGTCCCTCCCTGCTTAAAGGCTGTAAGCGCCGAACAGAAGTCTAAATTTTGCTGCCCGTCATCGACAGTGCTGACAAATCTCGAGCGGGACATTAAACAATATTTAACCAACCATTTTGTATTGCTATTTTCAAAAGAAAACATATCACGCTTGCAAGAAATTATGAAGGAAAATGTCAGATTAGCATGCAAAGATTAATAGAAGTTTTGAACAATAAGGATTTGGCACTAAAGATAGCAAGCGGATTTCGGCCCAATTTCGGTTCTTCTATTAGATCGAATACCCAACATCCTGTTATTATAAATGGCAAATGTTTTGTAAAACTGAAACGTACACAATCCCTAATCATTAATAGGTGAGGGAGAGTGGGAGTGGGGCAAAAAGAAGGAAATGCAATCAGAGGTTGTTTTCAAGGTTTTGATTCAGTGGAAATTACAAACAGAGATAACTCAAATAGAGATATTAAAAGTAATTCAACAGACGATATACACAAATGCTGATAGTTCTTGAAAATGACCCCCCCCCCACACACACTCTCTCTCTCTCTCTCCCCGAAACCCGAAATGAATGTCTACATATGTAGGTTTTATTTAATGATGAAGCGATGCAGAAATCCATTGTTTGTACAACATCACTACTGAGTCAGAATGAAAACAGAGTCACCCTTGTCGAACCAGGGGAAACTAATTAACGGAGACAGGGTGACGTATATGTACCTGTTTACCAAAGGATTCCCTGGATGTTCAAAGCGAACAAATGAATGAATTCTAGTGCAAATGTTATATAATTTGTACACGTAACGTAAGTGAAAGAAAGAACTCCTCTCTCTCTCTCTCCCTCTCTCTCTCTCTCTCTCTCTCTCTCATCTCTCTCTCTCTCTCATCTCTCTCTCTCTCTCTCTCTCTCTCTCTCTCTCTCTCTCTCTCCTTATATTGACACGTTAGTCTTGTTGATACGTGTGTGTATGGTAATGGATAAAAAAATAAGTTCAGGCATGATACTTTTAAAAATACATTGTTATTCATTGCGCAGATAAAAAAAATCAAGGTATAATTTGTGACAAGATCATCCCATGTGCTGATCTTCAACATCCAACATGTAACTTTTTTTCTCCTCAACAACTTTAATCATCATTGTTATAATAATTATAGTGTATTTATTGTTTTTAATTTACTTTGTCTCATTCAACAAATCAATCATGCTGGAAAATTACTTTATTGAAAGAAAATGAGAATTCACTTGAGTTTTCTGTTTTGTTTTTTGAAAAGATAACGAACAATGATTAATCTCGTAAGTCCCAAACAGAATAAAAAACAAGGGTGAGTCTGAGTCGGGCAAACACGGACCCCTAGATACATCAGAGGTGGGATCAGGTGCCTAGGAGGAGTAAGCACCCCCTGTCGACCGGTCACATCCGCTGTGAGTCCAAATGTCTTGATCAGGTGAACGGAGTAATCCATGGTCAAAATCGGTGTATGAAACACGTCAGACCGCATTTTACCCAACTAGATTGCTATATTATAATAGCGACCATAGAATTTGCGAGATTCTGCTTTTAAGCCTGAATCTTGAATCCCTGCAACAACAACTTGTTTGTAAGTAACCTGCCTTGATTAAAAAACTGATCATACGCAGAACAAGCTCTTTGTATGTTTTTTAACAATTGTGATCGACATCTACCTTATAACAATCTAGTTTACCCATAAAACCTGCCATTGGGTCATGTTTCATACCAATTATTAGATCGTTCATTATACACTTTGAATACGAATTACTTAGCAAAACAAAAGGGTTCACAGCGGGTATAACGGTCCCCAGGGGATGTGACACGGACACATAGGGACCTGATTCCATCTCTGGTGTATCCAGTAGTCCGTGTTTGCCCAATATTTGTTGAGAATTTTTTTAAACAATATTTGATAAGCTTTCTGAAATTAAGAGATAATCTAAACGTGCTTGTTTAAAAGGCGTTTTTCTCCTCCAAGTGAAAACTTTTTTATCTGGATTTAAAATAGAATTACATGTATGTACTGAAAAAATGAAACGAAAGCAAAATTGTATCTGGAGAGCAAAACAAGCCGTGAGTCCTATATCTCGATCGTGTAAACGAAGTAATCCGTAGTCAAATTCAGTGTGCATAGAACGGTCTAACAATTGGTATCAAATTCTAGACCAAGAAACAGAGATACTGTATACTACATGTATACACTGTATACTTACTGTCGAGAAAAGTACTTTGTACATCTTAATGAGACTAGTACATGCTCTCGAGGAAATAAACCATGTAACCTGTCTGATCAATATCTTTTAGTGTTTACCTGTACATAGTAAATCGATCATGATATTTGTTGTAGGTTAGCGACTTATGTTTAACATAAGAATCATAAGCAACGGAGGAGAGGTGAGAGTATATTTGACGCTGGAATTTTTTTTTTTTTGTTGCTTATATTAACCCAACGAGCCTTTCTTTAAAACCGTAAAAACAGCGAGGGAGTATAAAACAATTACCATTAAAAAGTCTTGATACGAAATAGCCATGGTCCCAGAATAGCAAAAAACTAATAAATATCGTGCAATATTCACATTACATATTATAATGAGCATTTTTGCTATAAATATTCGGTCTGAAAATACCTTAATTGTTATATTAGATGAATAATTAAAAAGAAGTCCATCGCTAAATGACATGTCTTTCATACAACATTGATTTGTCTCTACGCACGTATGTAAAGCGCTCTATTCTTTAAACCATACTCAAGAAAATTCAGTCTCTATGCAGTATACCTGCAATCGATATGGTGAGAAGTCCATCCATTTAACAGTTATTAAAATATGAAAAATACTGCTTTACTTTCAATTCAAAGGGAATTGTTTCTAGATCGACCGATCCCTCTTCTCTCTTGTTAAATTAGAGAAATACTAAGCATTTACCATACTTCATCTTAGGCTTTGTTTGCCCATTGATAACATGTAATGTTGATCAATTTATTGATATATGAGAGTCCCTTTTATCTAAATGCATTATGCCGTTTTGTCAGTACAGTTATAAAATTAAATACATTTTGGTTCTTTTTATACATGTACCTTATAGTAATTGTATAGTGAATGAATGAATTGCCATATCGAATTTACAGGCTTTACGAATACTGTAGACCAAATTTTATCCGCGTACGTGAAATTCTCGCGAATTCTGCGAGAACTTCATCTCGTCGTGAATCCAGTCTGTTCATCTCTCTCTCTCTCTCTCTCTCTCTCTTCTCTCTCTCTCTCCTCTCTCTCTCTCTCTCTCTCTCTCTCTCTCTCTCTCTCAAGACAATCTGGTTTGCGAACCTTAGTCACCGCGAACCGTTCATAATGCACTCGATCGCAAATAATGAAATAAAGTTGTCTGGAATAAAACTTGGTTTACTGTACACCAATAAGACGGGTGTTTATTATAACACTGACAATGTGAGCGTACGTATCAGAGAGAGGACGAGGTCCCCTACGCCTCTGAGAAATATGATTAATTAAAGTGTTTATAAACAAGCAATCAAGAGAACAATCTGTCATTGCTCGAATCATTACGTGATGACGTAGACAGCCTCAATTATCAAAATGACATGCATTTAACTGCCAAGACATGGTATATTTTATTTAAAAACAGAATAATATTTTAGTAGAAATGATTTTAAAATATTTACCGTTTCCAGCATGATCAACAATGATGAGAATCCATTATCCCGGAAATCAATGTTGTAGAGAGTGAATAATGTTGTCACTTTAATACTGTTTAATAACGGACATACACGGGTATTAAAACATCTAATGTGTTCCTAGCACTTCACATCCTATTTAAACACAAGCATTTGATCGATAAACTGTTAAAGGAAAGAAATGCTCTACAATCGAACTTCTCTGAGGACAAAGTTCTATCGCTCCAGGATACGTGAATAGGAATGACGACTTCCTTGTGCACCGTCACATTACGTCCAGTGATATAGCGCCTGTTATCCGACCTGGCAGGCTACAAGGGTCTACAAGGTCGAAAATGTATGAGAGAGATCAAAATGCTTGTTATGTCAGACTGCTGCGTGCTCTGTCGCATGTTAGGGAAAAAAACGGGAGATTATAAAATCAATTCTAACGATTTTTAAAAGCTACGAAAATAGACTGGACTGCCCACTGCCTTGAGTTTGATTTGCTTCATATCGGGGCAATTATCCACCAAATGAAATGTACTTCCTTGGATCATTGTGACTGTATGCGTGAGAGTAAAAGTGATTGTATGCGTGAGAGTAAAAGGGTCACTCGGTGCTATTTGAAATCTATTAGATAGTTTGCCAATTTAAGGCATTGGTGGTGACTTCCGGGACGTTCCAAATATCAAGTTTAAATTTCTCTGGCCAGACGATTATATGTGGCTGTATAACATTGAAGAAAATATCAACCTGTGTAAACTTCAGGTGTATCAGCTGAGGTATCAATGTGTTGCCCGACTAATTTAAGCATGGCAAAAGTACATCAAACAAATGCACAATCAAACACGTACGACGTGAGGAATTGTGGGACAGAATGAAAACTAGACGACCGTAAGTGCGACATTAATTAAGGAGGCTCATTACATCAAAATTT
>CAJDSM010000681.1:26243-36714 GCA_903981925.1 Ostrea lurida | reverse complement strand
ACACACACTTTTTGGTAATTTTTTGTCTTAGATTCGCCAAATATTTTCTACTCTACTTACTGTACTTGGTTAGTTATCCATTTACATTTCGTGTTAGCGTGCCACGCATACTGTCTTTTTCATTCCAGCCGTGGGTATGATCTACAAGTCTACGTGCTGTAACGTACATCAACCTTTAGTTACTTTGCTCCACTTACTTCTTTTAATTTTCTCTTATATAGCTCACTCCCAAAACATGTCCCAACACTGGATATCAGCTGAATTGGAAATGTTAGTAAGTTCAACGTCTCTAAAACTCTATTACATAGTTCTGTGCTGCAGAGCTTCAACGGTCTACGTGCTTGTGTGTTTGAGCCCTCACTAAGTTAAAGTATTTACCGCCACCGATGTTTTTGGTGTCTCGATCGATGCCTGACGACCAACGATCATCTGAGCCAAAATGATGACCTTTTCTTATTTTAAATATATCACAGTGAAAGGAGTAACTCAATGGCCTCTGCCCAGAGAGATAACCCGCAAGTAGCGATACTTGATCTAAGCTTGAATAAATGACGCAACCGATGCGATACTTTCTATACAGTTCAACATCTACTTGAGTTATATGGACTCGAGTGTCTATAACACAGTGTCTATTGTTCCATTCGTAATGAAGTTTGTCCGTTACGTATGATTCTCTCAGTAAACTTCAACAGTACTCTAAGATTGATCTGAATGCAGAATATTTTGTGGCTTCTTAGTACTGTGCTTCAGTTTTGCTTTTGCTAGGTCAGATTGTGATATCCCAACTTACCTCTATCACATTTTAGCTTCCGGTATACCCAATTTGGGCAAAGCTGTCATAGCGGCCATAGGTCTCGATCAAACGTTGATTACAATCATCTTATCACTTTTTGCACTATGCAAGGTCTCTCTCTCTTGTGATATAAATATGGGACCTAATATAAATTCCATATATCTCGCATGATTACTATATACGTGGTGGCATTTAGATGTACGTAGGCAGCCTACAGGAATTATGGCCAGTGAAGAGTCAATCCACTTCCCGCCTTGGTTAAATGACTGCGATAGAAGTTGTTTATGAGCAAACAAAACCTTAATAATATCGTACCTTGGGAGCGATCTATTTCCACGTGTCCAGGCACCAAAGCGCACGAACCAAAGGGTACAGTAACCGCTTACGGTGTCACATGACTGGATATAACACATTTCTCTGCTCTCTCTGCACTTGACACATTGTTTGCCATACAACTCGATCGTCACATATCCTCTTTGATAAACTTCCTTGAGATATAGGTGTTTATTTTACAATTCGATCCTTTCCATTGTTTTGTTATTATCGTTTATCATCTGTGTGCAAAGTAACTTCCCTAGATACTTATTGTCATCAAACTTTTCCCACGAACATTATTAACATTTAAGAAATATAACTGTCATCCTGTGCAGTTCCGATTATGCAAATAAGTATGTCTTGCCTTTACATGATAAGAGAACTAATACTCTCGGAGCGGTTCATTCCCTAGCTCAACACCGCAGTATATACACAAGGTACCAAGTCACCGAGTACGTGGTACAATCGAATTCGTTACTTTAAACTTTATAGATATATAGCGATCTGTGTCTTTTGCCCGATACCTGTATTCTGTCACAAACCTTTAAAATAAGATTCAACCTGAATATCGATTTCTTCTTCCTTCTCCTTTCGTGGTAGGTCGGTTTGAGAGGATCTACACTGTGTAACATGCTGATTTTCATACATATAATACAATATTTGTGAAGATGACTATTAAATTAACTTCATCATCCGGTGTAGTTGCACGGGTAGAAGATTTAGTATAGAGCGTTTAAAAGGTTCGTAATACTGACCCTGTGACGGCAGTTCTTCCCGCCAAACACAGGTGCGCAACCAAAGGTAACTTCACAATGCACGTAGTCACTATGGACTGGTTTCCACACAGTTACTTTAAAGTCAAATTGTAAATTGAACAAATCTATCTGTATATATTCTTAATACCAGTGCTTTGTTCTGCATTGCATCGATCCGTGATACTTCAGAACTTACGTACTTTATTCGCATTTAGATCCTCGAGGATATACCACGTTCTGCAAGCCGTTCTCAGATTTCCATCCAAACGTAGTACAATCTTCTATCACTTTGCAAAACTTACTGCAGTTTTGATTGCACGACACATTTGAGAGACGACACAGAGGAAAGGTTTCCATTCTGATTGATATTTCTTTGAAGAATACATACTTCAAATATTAGTCATTTACAGTCATTTTATCAAACATTTCAACTATAACTGCATCATGATAAAATCTTGTTCGAAAAAAATGCATAGGTAAAAGTCAATAAATTATTCACAGACCTTAATGACTACAACATTTTTATGATTTTTAAATTTACATGTGCAATATGTAAAAGTTAGACACGTATTCTACCAGAAAAGCCTGGGATCTGTTTATCACCCACTGTTATACAACTCTCATAAAGCTAGCTATGCATTACAACCTCTGGACAACATTTTGTCCGAATATTATTTTCAAGAGAAGCTAGCAAATAATGAATCTAACAATATTGTTATGCAAATTGTTACTATACAAAATATCGCTTGATGACGGGAATAAATAACTATAATTCAATACATCAGTAAAGCAAAGTTATCATCTAAATTTATAATGATGTCAAGATACTAAGTGTGCAAATCTTCGTATAAAACATCTTAAGTAATTATCTAAGGCAAGATCTCTTTTTCATATAACAAAGTTCGCGTTATGATATCTTATCCGAGGTTTGGATACACTGACCACTTAACTATTGTTACAAACATGGTCTCCTGTATACCCAGTTTTTACTAGCTCTAGAACTTCCTGTGCCTTATCCCACGTTGTGTTATCCTGACAGTTATCAGACTGAACACTTATATTATTGACACAGGCTCCTGTATACCCAGTTTTACAGCTCTGACATTTTCCTGTTTGTTTATCACACGTTGTGTTATCCAGACGTATCACCTGAACACTTACTATTGTTACCAGGTGTCTGTATACGCAGTTTTCAGCTCTGAACTTTCCTGTTGCTTTATCACACGTTGTGTTATTCCAGCGTTATCACTGAACACTTCTATTATCAACAGTCTCCTGTATACCGTTTTTACAGCTCTGACCACTTCCTGTTGCTTTTCAACACGTTGTGTTATCCAGCAGTTATCATGCATGCATGTGCACAGTTAGACCATAGCTTCCATCTGCACACTCTAATCGATTAAAACAAAACGTTACCGAAGACTGCATAGCACTCTGTAACAAGTATTATACCGACACTTTTTATGATAAAGAGATCTTGCCATAGATAATTACTAAATGTTTTAACTAACGAGATTTGCACACTTTGATATCTTGAGTCATCAGTTTACATTGCACATAGGTAAAAAAGTAATAAAATTATTCACAGACCTTAATGACTACACATTTTATGATTCGTTTTAAAAATTTACATGTGCAATATAGTAAAAGTTAGCACACTTTCATCACAGAAAAGGCCTGTATCTGTCTTACACCCACTTGTTATAAAACTCCCATTAAAGCTAGTATGATTACAAGCCTTGGAACAATTTTGTCCGTAATATTTTCAAGAGAAGCTACACAAATAATGATCTGTTACAATATTTGTTATGCAAAATTCGTAAAATCGTTATGACGGGAAATACTCTATAATTCAATACATCATGTATAAGACAGTTATTCTAATTATGTAAACTGATGACTCAAGATATCAAAGTGTGCAAATCTTCGTTAGTTCAAAACATTTAGTAATTATCTATGGCAAAGATCTTCTTTTATCATAAAAGTGTCGGTATAATCTTGTTACAGAGTTTGGATTACACTGACACCACTACTATTGTTACACGGGTTTCTATATAACCCAGGTTTTACAGCTCTGACACTTTCCTGTTGTTTTATCACACGTTGTGTTATTCAGACAGTTATCACTGAACACTATACTATTGTTACACAGGTCTCCTGTATACCCAGTTTTACAGCTCTGCACTTTCCTGTTGCTTTATCACACGTTGTGTTATCCAGACAGTTACAATCATGCATGTACACAGTTAGGACCATAGCTTCCATCTGCACACTCTAATCGATTAAACAACGTACACGAAGACATGCAAATAGCAATGCTGGACAAATGCAATTGGAATTCTGCAGTTTACTACTGAGCTATTCAACACTGTTCACTGCATGTGTAGATGAATTAGGACCATATTGGTTCGTCTTCACACTTTAGAAGATGAATGAAAACCAACCTTATGACTGAATAATGAGTTAATGTAATTTAAATTATGATGGCATTATTATAAAGATAGTTTGATCCACCCTCATTGAGATGTCATAGGTTTTTTTCAAAATTCTTTATTTCATGGAATTTTGCACATGATAGAAAACGTATATCATTCTAAAGGAATTTCATTCACTGGAATTACTAAATATAATTTGGTAAACTTTTGATAGTGAAAAATTGCTATTTCCCATATAGTAATATATTAATTATAACGAAGAAAAATATGCCAAGGGCAATACTCCTAATTTGGCCAATTTCCTCACCTTAGTGTATTCTACAATTGATTATTCCTAATATGCCACATTAAAATGTATGCATTCACTTACAAATAAGACAGTTTTTCATAACTGCTAACATATTAAGATTTGTCATTTTATTTATTTTATTCAATTATTTCTACAAAAATTATTCAAAATTTGCGAGGGGGTTCTTGATGTAAGCGCTATACTTCTCTTTTTGTTATGTCTGACATCTTAAAAAAGGTGGCAAATATACATTTTCTTTCATAATTATTAGTAAAACTATAAATGAGTAGAAAAAAAGAATCTTAACGTTTGAACACATAAATTCCAGATTCTGAGATGAATCAACCATAAATCAAGTTATTTGAAAGTTAATCCATTAATGAAAAACGTGAAATATAACAACAGTGATACAATCTCATAAATTCGTGTAAAAGAAGACAGGTTAAGTGTTAATAATAGGTGGAAAATCAATGAGATGGCAATGCATGTCTTGGTTATATTTAGAGGAGATAAACCAAAGAATTATTAATAAAAAAAATGTCTGCAAATGTCTACAATCGCTTAATACACTACTTTTGATATATATATAATACTATAGAAAATCTTTACCTTGATCCAATGCTCTTCCATCCGTCTAATACATCCCATCGTCACAAGGTACCATTTGGTGTCATTGCAAGAATTCACGTCCTGCAATGTCCATTACACTGAGATGCACATTCTAAGCCGTAGTATCCATCGATTGAACAAGCTGTTGACGAGAAATAAGTACATATTTGTTATTTGGATTATTACGTTTCATATTGCACGCATTACTTTTGATTGGTGATGGCCAATGGTGACCGTTGCGATATGCCAATTAGGATAAGTATTAAATACTTAACAGATCATGTAGGGAAACGCCAACATGCTCTTTTTCTATTTTAATATTTAAAATAATCAATTTTCCACTAATTTGGCGAGTATTATAGAACTGACTGAAATAACTCATGTAGTTTGTCGTGTTGGTAGGAATCCGCATTTTAAAAATATCTTTTTTAAGCACGTTGCAGCTATGAAATTGAGAAATATCATGGCAGAATTCTTGGAATTACGAAAATGATATGCATGATAAATTAAACAAAAAGTTATCAACAGATCAATTTTACAGTTATTATTGTTTTCATACACAATACAAAGCAATGTACTTTAAAAACACAGAAAAGTTAACAGTCGAATTAGTTTCACCATCAAATAGTAGCTTATTGACAGCAACAGGCACATGAATAGATCAATAGACCATGTATAATAGCCATTTAATATAATCACTGACATTATTCGATATCGCCTGTGCCGTTAGAGTAAAATTTTCCTAAAAGTTTGAGAGAGAGAGAGAGAGAGAAGAGAGAGAGAAAGAGAGAGAGAGAGAAGAGAGAGAGAGACGAGAGAGAGAAGAGAGAGTCTGTCTAACGAATACTTCGTTGCCACGAAATCTCCTGTCCAGCCTTCAAATAACATCCAAGACAGCTGTCCATTGATAATGTTCACATCTTTGTTCCTGAACCAGGTGATGGACAATCAGGTCACAATCTTGTCCATTAAACTCCAGTTAGTTGACACCTTGTAAAAATGTAACATAAGTTGACCTCACAAATCATTATGTTTGCACCTGAGCTTTGTTCATCTGTAATTTTTTTATATTGAATATATATTGATATCAATTGAAAAGTAAGAAACTGAGCTTCATGAGGGCCTTTTTTTGATTGAACTATAACGTGATTCAACAGTGACCTTTTTGCATTCAAAGCTACAAACGATTTATCAAAGATTAAACTCGATTCGTCAACAAAGCATTCACAACAAAATGAGATCATTGATGTCAAATACGTACCACTCGTGTTTCAAAATATTAGAAATAGTAATGACGTTTTTGCACCAATACATGAAAGATCCATCGTAGGAATTTAAAGTACGAAGGATCAAACATATAAATATAATTGTGCATTAACTCAAAAACCTGTATTCAAAATTCAAAGGTCGAACAAGGAAGCGGTCTTAAGGATCAATTCTTTAATTGTAGGCCAACATGCCGAAATTTCCATACACTATATATGGGTATATTAATGATAATATTTCTAAGAAATGGCGTGTGTATTAAATGACGTATCAACCAATTTCATGATATTGTTAGTCCATTTTCTTGTATAATAAATCTAAAATCAAAATTTCACACATAGGGTTATAAATTATTCTGTATCATTTGTAATACATACATTGTAATAATTTAGATTATTTTCGATATAAAGAAAAACTTAGGGCATTTATCAATCTTTTGTGGATCGAATTTAAACCTCTGGTATTATACAAGCATGGTAGCGGATTGGTTACTACGTGGATTTTTTGTGTTGTACTCTCAACTGAGGATCGTGTTTGAATCCTGCCAGATTTTTTGAATCTTATTTCATTCCACACTAATATACAACAATTCCTCACGATTAATATTAGAATCTAGAGCTTTTTCAGATAAATGATATTGCTTTTTAAACAAAAACAGGCACCCGAAAATCAAAGTCTGGTCTTAGGAAAACAAGATACATATTTCTGTCAGAACCACTTCTGCATTGCCCACACAATACTCTCTGAAGTAGATATTAAGCAGCATGCTTGGGATTTCTTATAGATTAAATATCTATGGTCAGTCTTTGGAGACCTGTCTCTCCAACAATTGTTGGTATTTCCTATGGGCATAACTGTGCCCTCCTATTGGCAGGACTTATTTTCTATATTCATGCGAAGCAGAATTTGTTCACCAAACTGTTATACGGGATAAAAACAAAAAACTTGCCGTGTCCTTAACCTTACATTATAGGTATTTAGAACGATGTGCTATCAATAACAATCATAATTTTCACAAATTTTGTCATTTGATATATCCTGTACGAACTCGAAATAAAGGACCCACATAATCGACAGATGTGCTTAATATTTTGGATATTTTACTTAATATTGACTCTAATTGGCAGACTGAGCAACTACATTATATGATAAACGTGATGACTGACTTTTGCAATCGTCAACTTTTCTTTCTAATGTGTAATGTACCACTATCGCCTGCTTATGGTGTGTATGTCTCTCAGTTGATTCGATACGCAAGGCATGCCATGCGTATAATGATTTCTTTAAAGCGAGGCCAACTACTAGCCAAAAAGTTGATGTTGCAGGTTATAACTAATCGTGTTAAAGGTCATCATTTCGCAAATGCTACGGTCGCTATAATGACACTTGTTTGCGATTACAAATCACTAAGTCATATGTTGAGCTGATTTGTTTCATACCTTTGTTAGACTGTCATTTTTCGTACTCAATTTGTGACGTGTAACCCCGTTACTATTTTTTCGACTACGGCTCACGCGGGTGTGACCGGTCAGCAGAGGATGCTTACTCTCCACGGCCACTGATCTACCTTCGCTTTTGTCGAGGTTCCGGTGATTCTCCCTACATTCGATTCTTGCATATGTTTTTTTGGATCTCGATTACGTTTGACACAATGCTTAACTTTGCCTTTTTGTATATTTAGAAAAAACTTTCAACCCCTTTCGGCCCTATAATTTGAAAGAGCGATGGCCCAAAAAATCTTTGATATGCGTCGAATACGCCTTGTCATTTTCTTACAATTTTTGTTCTCCCAATGCTTTAAGAAAATATTATAGTTCTTCATAATATCTTCAGTGTTGGCTATTTAGGGTCATCCCCTGAAATCCTTAAAGAGAATGCCAGACGAAATTATGAAGATTGCATACTTGTTCAGGAATCACATTCTAAGAAATTCATGTTAATACACGTTTCACCAAATGTTTTTTCGTTTAAGAGATAGAAAGCATCAAAGTTTCATACTTTCGGCCCTTGAAATCCCTTATTACGTCAATCATTTTCTTTGTTGTAGATGTCAGCTGATATAAAAGTTAATTCAAAGGCACTTTGCTTCCAATAATGCTTAACAATTTATTTTTTAGTTTTTAAGATTATCTTCGAAGATACTGATTTGATTCCTTTTGGCCCTAATATTGACAGGACTGGACCCTAAAACCTTCGATATGGATCGAATACGCCATTGCAATTTTTCTATAATGTTTGTTCTCAATGCTTAAACAAATTTTTTAGTTTAACAATCAATATCTATTGAAATGCTTGTATTTTAAGAGTCATCCCCTGAAATCCTTAAACGGGAGATGTCAGACAAAAATGTTGAAGACTGCATATCGTGTCCAGGTCCCATTCTAAGCAATTCGTGTTAATATAAGCATTCACAAATGTTTTCATTGAGAGAAAGAAGATCTTAGTTTCACTACGTTCGACCCCTTGAAATCCACTTGTTACTTAATCATATTTTTTTCATTTCGGTGATGATCAGCGTTACAAGACATCTGAAACAAGCAACTTGCTTGCAATAAATGCTTAACAAATTGATCTTTATTTTTGAGGACTGTTCAGAAAATACTCGATTAGACCCTTTTGGCCCTTTAATTTGAAAAAGGGCATAACCCCTAAAAACTTGTATGGTTGCTCCGAGTGCGGCCTTGTCATATCTACAACTTTTGTTCTAAATGCAATTTTCAAAATTATCTTTCTGTATAACAAGGATATTAACGAAACATTTTGAATAAAATTTCACCTTTAAGGATTGTTTCAGGGCATGACTCCTAAAATACACATCGGAGATATTATGAGAACTAAAATATTTTGTTAAGCATTGGAGAACAAAATTGTAGAAAATGACAAGGCGTATCGACCATATCAGATTTTGGATGAAAAATAACGTTGATTAAGATTCATGAAACAAAGTTGCTTGTGTACAATTTATATCAGCTGATATCAACAAAATGGAAAATTGGATACGAATAAGGATTTCAAGAGGCCGAAAGTATGAAACTTTTGATGCCTTTCTATCTTTTACACGAAAACATTTTGTGAATGTATAAACATGGAATTGTCTGCGAAATGTGACCCTGAACAATATGCCATCTTCAAAGTTGTTCTGAACATCTTCCTTCTTAGGACTCCAAGGGATGACCCCTAAAAATACAAACATCGAAGCATATTACCAAAACTAAAATATTTTGTTAAGCTTGGAGAACAAAAATTTGTAGAAAATGCAATGCGTGTCGACCATACTCAAGTTTTAGGGGACCATCCCTTCAAATTAAGGGCCGAAAGGGGTCAAAAGTATTTTTAAGTTTCTAAAAACTAAAGATAATATTGTTACAGCATTTTAATGAAGCAAAGTTACTTGTTTCAACGTTTTTGTATCACGCTTGATACCAACGAAATGAAAAATTGATGACATAATCAGGGATTTCAAGGGAAAGTACTGAAAATTTAATGCTTTCTAATCTCTTAAACGAATACATTTTGTAAAACGTTATATTAACATGAATTGCTTGAAATTGTCACTCTAAACAACATACATCTTCACAATGTTGTTCTATCGTCGCTCTTTGAGGAAATTCAGGGTATGACCACTAAAATCAAACATCCGTACTATATCATGAAAACTAAAATGTCTTGTTTATACATTGTGTTACTGATTTGTTTAATTCGCTTCAATCGTGATGTTTCTGTTCAATTTCAAACAAAAATCAATTGTTATTTTACTTCATCGTATTAATCGATCATTTGACCAATCGAATAATTACGTCTGCGTCTTCTGCAGAACCTACTGTCTTTCTACTGTTATGTTTTTCTTTCTTATACTATTTATCATTTTCCTAGATTTTCCTCACGATTTCTCAGCCATTTCTTTTATCAATTTTCATGAAATGTTCAAGAAGACGTATCTTGTTAAGAGAGTCTGTATCAACATTTTGAGCAAAAACGTCACTTCGTCGGGTAGTGATTTCATCTTCTC
>CAJDSM010000681.1:0-26218 GCA_903981925.1 Ostrea lurida | reverse complement strand
TTTTTTTTCGAACAGTATTTATCATGATGCAGTTATAGGTTGAAATGTTTGATAAAATGACGTTAAGGTGACTACATATTTGAAGTATGTAATTCTTCCACGAAATATCAATCAGAATGGAAACCTTTTCCCTGTGTCTGTCTCTAAATGTGTCGTGCAATCAAAACTGCAGTAAATTTTGCAAAGTTGATAAAGATTGTAACACGTTGATAGAAACTGTAGTAACGGCTGCAAACGTGGGTATACCGGATCTAAATGCGATAGAAGTACATTGTAAGTTTGAAGTATCACTATGACCTAGCAAATGCAGAAACTCAAGCACTGGTATTTAAAAATACAAAAATTTGTTTCAAATTTACAATTTACTTTACAGTTAACTGTGTGAACCAGTCATATGATCACGTGCTTGGTGAATGTACCTTTGGTTGCGGACCTGGTTGGACTGGGAAGAACTGCTCACAAGGTACATTTATTAACCTTTCAAAGCGTATACAAATTCTCGCACATGAACTGCAGAGTGATGAAGATAATTTATTGTCATTTTTTATTTATTGTATGTATATAAAAATCGCTCTGTACGAGTAAATGTAGATTCTTTTAAATGCTACAACGAAAAAGGGAAGGTTAAAAAAAACAATATTCAGGTTTCAAAATTTATTTTAAAGGTTGCGACGATCAGTGGTATGGGCAAAACTGTTCAATGCGATGTAACAGAGGATGTTTAAACCAGTCGTGTGATAATGTGCATGGTGAATGTACCTTTGGTTGTGCACCTGGTTGGCTAGGGAAAAACTGCTCACAAGGTACATTTATTAGCCTTCTATTTAAAGCACATACCAATTTTTGCACGTGAACTGCACAGTGATAAAGTTAATTTAATGTCAGCATTTCGAGGTGGAGGGGTGTGAACATATGTTTAAAAATCACTGTACACAAGTAAATGAAGATCCTTTTAAACGATACAACGAAAAAGTAAAAGAGCTGAAATCGTGAAATAAACGATATCCAGGTTTGAAATTGTATTCTAAAGGTTGCAATGATCAGTGGTACGGGAAAAATTGTTCAATGCGATGTAACAGAGAATGTGTAAACCAGTCATGTGACCACGTAACTGGTGACTGTACCTTTGGTTGTGCACTTGGCTGGACGGCAACGGACTGCTCCGAAGGTACAATTATTAACTTTTTGCTGCTCATACACAACTTCTCGCATGCATTTCATGGTAATTCGATTTTATATTCCTGTACTGCCTATTCATAATGTATATTTTTGTAGCCTGTGATAAGGGATTTTATGGCCCCAACTGCTCAGAAACCTGCAGTAAGTTTTGCAAAGTTGATACAGATTGTAATAACGTTGATGGAAACTGTATTGGCGGCTGCAAAAGTGGGTATACCGGATCTAAATGTGATAGAGGTAAGTTTGAAGTACCAATTTGACTGAACAAGTTCAGAAACTGAAGCACAGGTGTCTAAAAACACAAATATTTCATTCAGATTTACAATTTATTTTGAAGTTTGCGATGATCAATGGTACGGACACAACTTTTCAATACGATGTAACACAAACTGTGTAAACCAATCGTATAATTACGTGTATGGTGAATGTACCTTTGGTTGCACACCTGGCTGGACGGGGAAGAACTGCTCACAAGGTACATTTATTAACCTTTTAAAGCCATAAAAATTATTGTACGTGAACTGCAGGGTGATGAAGTTAATTTGATGTCAATATTTTTTTTTTTCAAACTTTAACATACAGACTATGAACAAAAGTATTCGCACGTTCGCGTCATTTTTCAAATGCATTTATCAAGTATCTTAGATTGCAGGTTATCTCTATTGGCACAGATATGATTTATCTTTTCACTGATGATATATTTAAAACTTTAAAGGTCATTGATATGCCGTAAATATGTTTGTTGTCGTCAGTACTGCATTTTAAACGAACTTGGTAATACTTCACATTTTGTTAATCGTCTAATACACTACCTACTGCCCTTTCAAAGACGAAATTCTTCAAAATCATGCTTCAGTTTAACACCATTTAATATCCAAGTCAATGGACGCAAGAATATGATCTACCGTACCTATACTAGGATTCCAAAACTTCATAAAACCCTACAAACAAAGAATATTGCTGGATCTAGTAATGTTCCACGAAGTCCTGCTTATCCTCACGAAAATATTGACAGCTGTAGGAGCAACTTCAGAAGATTGTGAAACTAATATGCAAAGTGGTTGTAAATCAAATGGTGGATTTAAAAACTCTAATGAACTTCTAGTGAATTTGAAATCCCAGAACCTTTCATCATCATAACAACATCAAAACATATGACTTCTCAACTTTGCACGACCATCCGCGACGATAAATTAAAGACAAGGCTTTGTAACAATTATAGGACAGTTGCTTCTTTAACAAAATGGAAAAGGAATATTCTTATCTAGTGATCAGCCATTCAAAAAATTATTTTGTTAAACTCACTCCGATTCTACACCACAAGTACTCTGAGTTGATATTAAAGCAATGCTGGAGTTCTTCCATTGACATATTTTGTAGTTTTTGGCAATCAGGTCTTCCAACAGTCTTGTTGGAATTCCAATAGGCACTAATTGTGTCCTTCATCCTATATCATTATTCTATATTAAAATACCTTTGAACACTACATTTCCTGGCACTGTTTAGAAATATAAACATTTTTTTTAAATAAGAGATATTAATCAATTTAAGATATAACCCATAAACCATTACATATATCTGTAAAGGGAAATTATCAAATTTTTCAGATTTTACTTTATTTGGGCGAAAATTCTTATTTTTTTAACTGTACTTTACAGGTGTAAAATAGGTAAATTTGTTAATTAATCTGTTTCAGAAGTTTGATCCAATTTTATTAATAATTTATTTACTGAGCTTAAAATATGGAACAAATAGGAACATAAGTATGTTTTGACATGAAGGGAAGGTTTTACCTGTTACAGGTTTGTACATGTTAATTGTCACTGTCCAAGACTCAGAGTAAAATCATCAATTATTTATAGTGATATTGCTATGGATTTTGTTTATGAATACTATAACCTTAAGAACCATAGTAAGCACTTTACATCTTTTACATATTTCATTTGCATCTGATTATATGTCACATCCACTATGGTGGTTAAAAATTTTCGTCTATAGTAAGAATAATTTAAAAGAATTGAACACGGAGGCCGAACTATAACACACGAACTGGGCCAGGCTTCTCTGAAAACGGAACTCGAATGACACCGAGGATCGGTCATTCAGTCAAGTTTTCGGCGCTACATTAACCGTTCCTCATCTCATCACCAGAAATTGTTAAGCTGTTTGTTGCATGTTGTTCATTTTCATTAAATTGACCAAGTCTAAGCCCGTAATGCATCGAAATTAGTCGCATCGACCACTCGTCCAAGTCGCATTCACTGGTCCGACATTTTTAATCAACTTATTCATACACAAATCCAGCCTTAATTATACATTAAAACACTTCATCCACGGAATTAAAGTCCATTTCCAGCCTTTTTGTTTGTTATACACTTCTACTTTGATTTTACTAGCCGCAGAATCCGTATTTTTTATTTCCGTTTATTAAAATAATGGCGGGCAATCTCCAAATTGTTGAATGCCGCTCTAGACGGGTTTCGGCTGTGAAACGGGGTTTTCTGTGTCCGCTATTAAGCGGCGCTGTCGGGTGACAAGGGCTTAAGCAATGTGGGAGTTCCTCATTACATATCTTGTAGTTTTGGAATCAGGTCTTCCAACAGTCTGTTGGAATCCAATAGGCACTAATTGTGCTCCTCTATTAAGCTGACCTATTTTTATTTCTTATGAGGCAGAATCATTCAAAAGCTTCTACATGAAAGAAGAAATCTCTAGCGGTGGCCTTTAATTCAACATTTCGATAATTGACGATGTTTTATCTATAAATAATAATGATTTTCATTCATATGCGATTCAATAATCCCAACGAACTAGAAAAAGGACACCACAGAGTCTCACATGTCTGCTTCGTACTTGGATATTTATTGAACATTGACATTAACGGCAAACTAACTACTCAACTTTATGACAAGGACGATTTCAGCTTCTCCACGTCAACTTCCCATATTTATGTAGCAATATTCCATCATCACCTGCATATGGTGTGTATGTCTCTCAACTTATTCGATACGCAAAGCTTGTTCTGCGTTGATCAGTTTTTGAATCGAGCAAGCTACTTACAGACAAGTTGTTGTGCAGAGAGTTATCACAGTCACGTTTAAAGGCAGCATTTCGTAAATTCTATGGTCGTTATAACAATTTAGTTTACCAAATGACCTATCATTGAGTCAAATGCTGTCTAATGTGTTTCATAGCCATAGTTAAGCCGTTGTTCACACACTATTGACTACGGACTGTTCCGTTTACCTGGTCGAGATATTGCTCACGGCGGGTGTGACCGGTCAACAGGGATGCTTACTCCTCTTAGGCACCTGATCCACCTCTGGTTGTCCAGGGGTCCGTGATTGCCCAACTCTTGTTTTGTATTCTATTTAGGATACTCGAGATTGATCAATGTTCGTTATTTATCTTTGCCTTTACATGCAAGGAGTGATAAGAAAACAAGGTTCGTAAATCATCTTAATTTAGTGAGGGCTGCAAAGAAAAAATATAACATATTTCTGAGCGGGAAAAGATTTTGAGCAGTTGGAAGCTTACTAAAAGAAATTCCCAATTCAGCTGTATTTAGTATTTGAAAAATGTTTCGGGAGCGAGGTAAAATAGAAAATAAAGAAAGAAGTGGACGAAAGATATAAGTTGATGAACGCACAGCACGGATACTTGTTAGACATACACGGCTGGATAAAAAAAAGACGGCTGTCGGACGCTACAAGAAAGTGTAATGGAAATAAGCAAGCAAATAATAGAGAGAGAAATATTTGGCGATGTCTAAGACCAAATAAATACAAAAAAGTGTTTACAAAAGAAAATTACGACTCCAAGTTGTCAATCGTTTGAACTCATTAAACGTGTGCGATGACGTACTGGTAAAAGAAACTGGACGGTAGAAAATGAATAGAAAAGAGTAATATTATTTCCCAATGAGAGCCAAATCGAAATAACCGTGGAGTATATAAATTGAATCTTGGATGATGGGTTGCATTTCTTACGATAACAGCAAGAAATTTAGAAACCTAGCGATCATTATGAATGGGGATACTTTACGTATCATGGCGTCGGTATATGGTTCACGTAAATGGCAACATTAATTTAGAAATAGTCATAGATATTTTGGAAAATAACTTGTGACATGTTGTAGCAAAACACCATTATCCTTTCTAGATGACATTGCACCTGTTAGTCGATCATTCAACCAATTACAAAACTGAAAACCGAATTCAACCATCGTAGTGGCCTACACAGTTACCGAGATTAAAATTCATAGAAATAACATTTTGCTGTCGATGAAAAGAAACCTTCAAAGTCACATATGCACGCCAGATTCTGTTGATGATTTGCATTACAAAATTTAAAAAATCTGAAATTTGTTTACCGTAAATTATGTACAATATTTCTATGCATCCCTTTCACAAAATGCGCAAAGTTCAAAGCCTTCGGGAAATACCACAATTTTATTAAGGTACGGCGTTCTATGATGTGTGACAAAAATAGAGTGTTTATTTACAATATTTTTTGCAATACAAGTTTTTGTGGTGATCATACATACTCAAAGACACGTCTTTTATCATCAGGCCTTTTCGATAAACAAAATGGCCGACTTCTCCCGTGCGAATACCATTTTCCACTGTTCGTATATAAAGAAATCACTTTGTTCGAGAAATGTAGCTTCTTTTAAACGATATAGCGAAAAAGTAAAAGAACTGAATTGGTGAAATAAAACGATATTCAGGTTTAAAATTTATTTTAAAGGTTGTGAGGATCAGTGGTATGGGCAAAACTGCTCAATGCAATGTAACAGAGCATGTGTAAACCAGTCATGTGACCACGTAAATGGTGACTGTACCTTTGGTTGTGCGCTTGGCTGGACGGCAAAGGACTGCTCCCAAGGTACTATTGCTAACTTTTTGCTGATGGTAAACATCTTCATTTCTGGTAATTCGATTTATATTCCTGTACGTCCTATTTATAATGTAATATTTTTGTAGCCTGTGATAAGGGTTTCTATGGTCCTAACTGTTCAGAAACCTGCCATGAATTTTGCAAAGTTAATAAAGATTGTAATCACGTTGATGGAAACTGTAGTAACGGCTGCAGAGATTGGATATACCGGATCTAAATGTGATAGAGGTAAGTTGGAAGTATCACTCTGACCGGGCAAATGCAGAAACTGAAGCACTGGTATAAATACACAAATATTTGATTCGGATTTACAATTTACTTGAAGTTTGTGATGACCAATGGTATGGAGTAAACTGTTCGATGAGATGTAACACAAAATGTGTAAACCAGTCATGTGATCACGTACATGGTGAATGTACCTTTGGTTGTGCACCTGGTAGGATAGGGAAAAACTGCTCACAAGGTACATTTATTTACCTTTAAAAGTATATAAAAACGGTTGCATGCGAACCGCAGTGTAATAAAGTTAATTTTAACAGATTTTCTGAAAATTCAAAATATGTATAGAAAATACCTTTTGTCACATTTATTATATTTATCATATTTGAACTAGACTGCTCGAACGGATTCTATGGTCAGAATTGTTCCCTCACCTGTTCCTCCTGTCTAGACGATAAATGTGATCCTGTAAGCGGAGTGTGTGCCAACGGATGTGACGATGGATACACAGGTCAACGATGTGATAAACGTATGTCAGCATTCATGATCTTGTCTATTTTGTGAATTATCAGCAACTTTTATTATACAAAAGTGGATAATTCACTTTATCTTAAGCAAATTCCCAATAATAATGTTGTTAGCAACTTTTGAGCCTAATTGAACGTTTCGGACATTGTATACTAGTTGCTGCTGATGTTCAAACGGCCGCATAATGTCTGTCGTGTTCCATGACAATAGTGATGCCTTTTTTACACACTCATTTTTAGCGTTGATTATTACCTTTAACTGATCGTGATTTAGTAATCAGTAGTCATTTTTGTACTAGATTTGATGACGGGTAATCTCGTTTACTTTGTTTCGACTAAGGGCTCACAGCGGGTGTGACCGGTCTACAGGGAATGCTTATCCCCCGAGGTACTTAATTTTCCTCTGGGGTTTTCAAGTACCCGTGTTTGCTCTATGTACTCAATTATGTATTCTTCAAAGCATTTATGAGATATATCAATATTGTTTTGACCTTTTCCAAATCCGAGATTTAACTAATGATGTATTTGGGTGCAAACAAATTACCCTATATAGGTAGATTGACCGGAAGCAAGCTATAAGCTTTGGCATAGCTAATCTGAACATTTGATGGAATAAATAAATCAGGATCAATTCTTAATAATGTAAAATCTTCGAAAGTTTATATTCAATATCTTCATCAATGGTAATATTTAAGCTAAAAAGTAACATGGTGTAACGTAATCATAAAACTGATATTAGAGGAAATGTTTCAACATCATAATAGCATTTCATTCTATCTTTTTGTAGCTATATTGGTGACATCTATCGACAGTTCCTCACCGAATGATGTCCAATACGGTTACATAGCTGGACTTGCCGCATCGTAGCATTTAACATATTTAGTTGTGCTTTATTAATAAAAGCAAGGTTTGTACACACAATTCTCTTTGAAATTCTCGTAATAAATCAAGATAATGTGTACTCAATTTCTTCAAAGTAGCTTTTTATGCGACAACAAAAAATACATGAAATTGATGATTGATTATTCATTGTTTTAGTCCCACCGAGGAATAGTTTCATCATATCGCGGTGAATTATGAGAAATATATTAATATCAATAGAACTCTATAGAAAAGGTTAATGATTATTGTAGGTGTAACAATTTTCGGTTAGGATTAAAAGTGCATATCAATATGGAGAATAAACAGTGTTGATGTATAAAGGATATTTAATGTGTGATTTGACATTTGCTTATCAAACGAGTTGAAAGGTGTATTATTCGCGAGGTTTGCCAAGCGAATAAATACACCATTTTCAAGATGGTTATAGAGCAAATATCAAATCACGCAATATATAGATATTCTATTTATTTCATCACTCTAGTTTGTGCAAAACATTTCATAGTTTTTATACAAATATTTGTAGGATACAATCATGAAAAAGGGAGAAGACTTCTCACATTATATCAGCCACGACAATCAGACAGCGATAGTACTGAGGATACCCACACATATCCAAAACTCCATGCATCAGCAAACTATGAATCATACCAATGTTGCATTCGGAAACTGATCTGTGAGTTCGATAAACAATACTAGTGGTAGCAGTCTACGATTACATGTATGATGAATGAATAATTCATTGGAAATACAGTGAAAATTCATTTTGGGACAATGTACATCTGGCTCTGTCTAGTAGACTAGATCCGGAGAGAGGAGAGAGAGAGAGAGAGAGAGATTTGTTTTGGTAGAAATAATACCATACTAAACGTGTTCAAGACAAAAGAGATAAAAGAAACATTCTATGAGTATGTTGCATGATAATGTATAGTCCCCACCGATGCAAGTTGGACCACAACAAAATTGGAAGTTACAGCACATTGTATAAATTGAGAATTACAGTATTTTCTAATCCCACCAATAGCTGGGTGAAACATTAACAGACCGAAAATTTACAATTTTGATCTCTAACTTCTTTTGGTAAACAATATACCAAATACCAAATTAATATCCTTTACACAAAGAAAAGCTGGAGAACTTGATTTTACGTTCTTTTTTCTAACTCTAATGTCAATTACATGGCGACAAATCAATGACAACGAAACGCAATTAAACGCTTGATCGTTATTTTGTTATGACAAAACCAATGTACCAAATATACATGAATATCTGCAAAAACAAAGAAAAAACTGCGGACAACCCACTATTGCATTTTCCAAGTTTAAGGCAATGAATTGATGGAAAAATCAGCGATCGGAAAACGAATTCAAACGTTATTGCGTCTTATACAATTAAATACAAAATATCAAGTACACCACAGATCCGACATATCCGCTTCATATTTGGATATTTTACTTAATATTGTCTCCAATGGCAGACTGACAATACATTATATGATAAACGTGATGACTTTGACTTTGCATTTGTCAACTTTCTTTTCTATGTAGTAATATACCACTATCACCTGCTTATGGTGTGTATATCTCCCAGTTGATTCGATACGCAAGAACATGCTATGCGTATGCGGACTTTTTAAAGCGAGGCCAACTACTAACAAAAAAGTTGATGCAGCAGGGTTATAACGAATCTCGTTTAAAGTCATCATTTCGCAAATTCTACGGTCGCTATAATGACCTTGTTTGCGATTACAAATTATCACTAAGTCATATGTTAACTGATTTGTTTCATACCCTTTGTTAGACTGTCATTTTCCTACTAGATTTGACTACAGGTAATCCCGTTTACTTTATTTCGATTAAGGGCTCACGGCGGGTGTGACCGGTCAGCAGATGATGCTTACTCCTCCATGGCACCTGATCCTACCTTCGCCTTTGTCGGAGGTCTGTGTTGCCCTACACTCGATTTTGTATAAGTTTTTTGGATTATGATTACGTTTGACACAATGTTAACTTCGCCTTTTTGTAAGAGAAAGGTATCGGTACCAACCATAATACATGTATCACCAATATACGACGTCTACATTAATGTATATATATGCTTTATTACATAGTATGAGAGATCTCAAAGATTTATTTTCATGCAGACAAGAAGGTGTGAATATTTTTTATTACCAATGCACTGCAAGCATTTAGATAAACCTTCGACAAGTATCACAATTTCTTTTTAAAGAAAAATATTTACCATAACAAGGTTTGTAAAAATATCGCGTCATATATATTTAATTAAAAGAAGGATTAGCAAGACGAATAGGTGCGTTCAAAACACATAACACTACCGTTAATAGCAGATCATCTCGGGGGTCTATCAGTGGAGTATCACAAGAGCATTTTTATCTGTTAAAGTCAACAACTATGAATATAATATACAGTCACTAAATTTCGCAAGCAAACCTTAGGAATATATAACTATTTCGACTGAATCTACTCTGGTTCTATATATGGTAAAAAAACCACACGGGACAATTAACATCAGTTGAAGTGTCCCACTAGATTCCCGGAACCACCCCCTTTTCTAATTGGCAAAGCATCTCAACAACGGATAAAAATAGAAATTAGTCGGGAGTCAAAATGTATCCACACTGGATCCCACATATTTGAATTTGTATGGAAAGTTATGGGTATTTTGTGATAAAAACTAGGGACGGCGACTTATATTTGGTTAAACGGTTGGTCGGAACGGTGATAATCGGTTGCAAAATCCGTAATTGTTTAATAAAAAATAGTGTACTACAAATGTCCCAATCCATTTTTAAAAGCTCTGAAAAGTGTTATGTTTACATTTTCTGGTACATGATGTATCTAACATTACATGTAAATGGAGAAAATTAACTGTCTGAGGTGGACCATAAGGAAATGTGCTAATTATTGTTTGAACTCCAATCATTCATTGCTAAGTACAGTTAGCATTATAGTGAACTGTAAACTATTCTTGTATGGCAATGTCCTGTCGGACATTATAATATGGACTTATTTCAAAAGAGAAATAGAAAACAAAGTCGTAAAATGCCAAGGCGAAATTGACATACATCGGTGGTACATCAAAATGCTTGCACATCTATCGCAAAACATCCTAGCATAAAGGTTGAAGTTCCTGGGAAAAAACGTACATGACATCGTTGTATCCCCTTGAATTTGAAGACTTTCCGGTGTCAAGTCATAGCAATCAAAGACTTCCTTCCGTTTCTTCCTTTTCTCATACTTATTGCATTAGTGCTCTAATTCAACTCAAACAGAATATTACTTGTGTGCTGCAGTGTCTTTTTATGCACATAAACAGAACGAACTTGAGCAACTGAAACATTTAACTTTGTCACAATTGTACATTTTGATACGATTAACCGATTAATCGGTCGGAACGAGTTAAGGGTTAAACTGATATGCAATTATGTATTCGAATGCCATTTCTATTTTTTTCTGAATTCCAAAACTAAAAAAAGAAATATAATCAAGACTTTAGATGATTATATACAAGCCATATTGACCGATAATATATTTTTGCTTTGGTGAGAAACCATAAAAAAATTGACGATTTCGTGAATAAACCTAAAGTTTCTTAAAAGAAGCCGTAGCTCATTTTCATGCTTTTAAGGTATACATTTTCATAAATTATTACGCCACATATCCTTTGTAATGCCAGTATATTATACACATATTAATTATGTCATCACTCATGCATACTATTATTCAACAGTCTTTTTCAGCAAAGCACCATGACCATGTCAACTTGGAATCCAGTAATGCACATCACTTCCCCAGACTTCGACGCACATTCAATCCCCCAGTCTTTGGGTCCATAGACGCACGTGACGCACGGCACAGCACAGTAACCCAGCCTTTGAGTTAGGTAGCACACATAACACAGTTTGCCATGACGGGGAATCACAGCTGCCCTCTTAGTCAAAGTATCGAAGATCGACCAATAGCTGCAAGTTCATAAAAAAGAAAACAAAAGATCCCCCCCCCAAAAAAAAACCCCCAAACAACCAGTAGTATCTTTGAAGATAGGATGGGTGGGTGACAATGACTAAAATAACTGAACAATAGTGCATGATCAGTACAGGCTTGATACACAATATGAAAAAATACACAGATAAGTCTTGTCGCCAAAACGAGGTTACAGAAGTTGTCGCGCCTGCCCATAAATTAAAGGTATTTATCTAAATAACAATGAGAAATGGCGTTATAAGTGTGTGAATGTGTGTTATACATCTTTAGACGTTATGCCTATTTTTCCTCTTATCACTGACCTACATTTTTTAAAACAAGAAAAAGAAAAATTATAGCGGGCAAAAGAACAATATTTCATTAACAAATATAAATCCAGACTGAGGAGCTTTTGCAATGTAAAATTGAATTCAATATTTTTCGTGAGTGAAAATGCTATTTATAAGTGTGTGACTATGTTCTAGATGCACTTATAAATGTACTGACGTTATCTCACAATGACATCAAAATAGCAACATCAATTTATGTCATTATTGTTCTTTACAATTCCACTGAAAATACGTATAGGGCGGAAGCACTCTAGATCTTGAATAAATTATTATGTGAAATATTCAGCTTAATTTGTTCTATATCCTACTTATACCAATAACTCATTTTGTTTAATATAAAGGCAAAGATAACTAAAAAATGATCAATCTCGGAAGTTCCAAATAGAATACGAAACAAAAGTTGGGCAAGTTGGGTCGAGTACGGACCCCTGAACACACCAGAGATGGAATCAAGTGCCTAGGAGGAGCAAACATCCCCTGTCGACCGATCACAGCCACTGTGAGCCCATTGTTTTGATCAGGTAAACGGAGCAATCCGTAGTCAAGTCGATGTATGAAAAACGGCCTAATAATTGATATGACACATATAAGATATCATTGGACCAAATGACAAGTCATATTGGCAAACTAAATCGTTATAAGGACCATATAATTTGCGAAACACTCTCTAAGCATGGCTGTGAAACCCCTACAACAACTTGTTTGTAAGTAGCTTGCCAGGCTTCAAAAACCGATCATACACAACAATATCTTGCATATCCAATAAGTTGAGAAGCATACACACCATATGCAGGTGATGATGGAATATTGCTACATAAATATGGAAAATAGGCAATGGAAAAAGCTTAAATCATCCCGTTTGTCATAAAGTTGAACTTTTCTTATTTCTCTTTCTGCCAACGGGCGCAATAGACCTCCAACCATCTGTGTCTTGCCAGCACTTTGATGTCCTCCCAGGTGACCCTGAGATTTTTTTAATTCCTTCTGTGATGTTCTACGCCATTTGGTCTTAAGGCGTCTTTGCCTTATTTCCCCATCAGGTGTCTATACAAAAAGGCGAAGTTAACATTGTGTCAAACGTAATCATAATCCAAAAACATATACAAAATCGAGTGTAGGGCAACACGGACCTCCGACAAAAGCGAAGGTAGGATCAGGTGCCATGGAGGAGTAAGCATCCTCTGCTGACCGGTCACACCCGCCGTGAGCTCTTAGTCGAAATAAAGTAAACGGCATTACCCGTTGTCAAATCTAGTAGGAAAATTGCTTCTCTGGTGATGCCATTTGACGCATTTCTTAAACCATGGCCGATCCACCTCCACTTTTGTTTGGTTACCTCTTTTTGGATCAGCGTTTGATATAGCGCACTTTAGGAGATAACTCTGGATCATAGAAATTTGAATAAGGCTCTTAAAAATCTGTTGACAAACGTTCTGATTTTCTTTCCATGTCTTTTTGTAATACCCAACATTCACAGCCATAGGACAGTATAGATTTTACATTACTGTTGAATAATTTCAATTTGGTTTTGATTGTGATGTTGTTGTTCTTCCGGATTGGACATGGAGAAAACATATCTGGCTTCTCCTATTCTTAATTTAATGTCTTCACCAGTGCCACCTGTAAGTCGTAAGATGCTCTCAAGGTATGTAAAGTTTTCCTCATCTTGGATGTTGTCGTTGTTGATGGTGATTGGTGTGGAATTTCTAGCATAAATTCTCATTACTTTTGTTTTGTTCATTTTTATCAGTTGTTAGTTTGCCGATATTAAATATCTTCAATAAAATATCCGAGTACGCAGATGTGGAAGACTCTGTGGTATCCTTCTTTATTTCTAGTTCACTTGGATATATTGAATCGACATATAATGGATGAAAGTTATTATTATTAATAGATATTTAAACACGTCGTCAATATATGGAAATGTTGATTTAAAGGTAACCGCTAGAAATTTCTTCTTTTCATGTAGAAGGTTTTGAATGAATTCTGCCTCATAAGAATGTAAAACATGTCAGCTAACAAAAGACCACGATACGTTTCCAGGGGAATTCCAACAGACTGTTGGAAGACCTGATCGCCAACACTATGAAATATTGTCAATGAGGAACTTCAGCATTGCTTTAATATAAATCATATACGGTACTTTTGTGTAGAATCTGAGAGGAGTTTAGCAGAGTAATTTTAGATTGGTTGATCACTAGATATAAGTAATTCCTTTTTGCATTTTTGTTGAAGAAGCCATTGTCTATAATGTTAAAATGTATTGTCTTTAATTTATCGTGCGGAATGGTCGTGTAATGTGTTGAAAATCACATGTTTTGATGGTGTTGTAATGAGAAAAGTTGTGGGTATTTCAAATCTATTAAAAGTTCAGACATATATAGTTTCACATTACGTCTGAAGATGTTCCTTCACAGTTGTCAATATATTTGTGAGGAGTAGAGACAGGCTTGTTGGATCATTTACTAGATGAAGCAATTAGGTAAAAGGTGGCATAAATTGTCAGGATTCCTGTTTACCAAAGGGCACAGGGGTGAGGCAAGAATTGTATAAAACTTCCCCTACAACCGAATATTTCTAAGGAAAACTAAATACTCAGTGATGTTGAGAAGGAAGGCTTCTACCACAATTGTTAATTCAATGATTCCAATGTTAGAGGTTATGGCCTGGATTTCTCGAAAAAAATCTGAAGTAAAAACTTGGACTCCAAGGCAGGGCCAAACTTTGTAGATACAGTGTAGATATGTATTTGTAAAACATTTTTTGAAAGTAATATCCTCTTTGTCGCTATTGATACTAAAATGAAACTAAATATAGTAAAATATCTGTATTTTGAATATAAATAAGCGAAGTTAACATCGTGTTAAACTATGATTACGTTTAACACATTGTTTTCTTTGCCATTTTACGTAAGTCATAACCTCAAAAACGAGTGTAGGGCAACACGGACCTACGACAAAAGAGAGGGCATGATCAGGTGCCATGGAGGAGTAAGCATCCTCTGCTGACCGGTCACACCCGCCGTGTCCCTTAGTCGAAACCAAGTAAGAGTTACACGTCGTCAAATCTAGCAGAAAATTGACAGTCTAACAAAGGTAATGAAACAAATCAGTCAACATAGTATGACTTAGAGATAGTTTGTAATCGCGAACAAGGTCATTATAGAATTTCCGAAATGATGACTTTAAAAGTGATTCGTTATAACCCTGCAACATCAACTTCTTTGTTAGTAGTTGGCCTTGCTTTAAAAAAGTCCTCATACGCATATCATGCTCATGCGTATCGAATCAACTGGGAGACATACACACCATAAGCAGGTGATAGTGGTTATTGGAATATGATTTGTCTCGAATACCCCGCTTATGTCAAAGTCGACTGCCGGTCCCGGCCGTTTTCCCTATATAAATGATTATTAAAAAACCCCGATATCTCGAACACGGTACTCTTGAATACCCCGCTTATGTCGATGCTCTCCCTATAGGTAACACGTATATATACATGTATAGGAAACTAACGAAAAATTAAACCATATCTATGGAACTCGAAAACTTTGGTAAAATTCGAATACAACCGCGTAAACTTGTATTTCTCCATTTTGAATATCGTCTACCCAAGTTCACGGTGTCCCGAGATATTACATAAAATCCGTAAAAACGCCCCCAAAAAACCAAAATCAAATGTAATCCATATGTTTTCAATCTTATAATCACTCCGCTGTTGCTTTCATCTTGAACACACGTCATACCTGTGCATTTTCAAAACAATGACGACGAGTATGACGTCAGAATGCACTGTTTACATTAATTAGCACAATATTTCCCGCGGTTCAACAGAATACGGTAATCAAATGACATACGCCTTCACACTCACGGATTTTTCTTACGGATCCTTACGTATTCTACAAATCCGTAAAGTACACGGATTGCTACGATTTAGACACTTTTAAGAGCTATTTAAGAGCGATTTAAAGGGCATGGACATGTTTTGAGCTAAACATGTTTAGATTTTAGATTTTCATTTTTAATGTTTACAATGCTCACTTATAATATTTCTAATGGTCAGCAAAAAATTTGAACGTCATTTGTTAAGTTCAAGTGAGATACACACTTGCAATTCTTTGCAATGTAAACCAGACTCGAGCCTTGTTTACATTACTTAAACATGCTTCACAGAAAATACCATGTTTTAAATCAAAATTTGATGTGAGAAACACTAGAAACTATTTAATTGTGTTCAGAATGAACTTGTAATTTGAAAATAAATCTGCTTTAAATGGAACGTATACTAGGCATATTCCAATATAGGTTAAAAACTTGGATCGAGCATTGTTTACATAGCAAAGAATTGTAAGTGCTGTACTTCCTTGAAGCTCACAAATGACGTTCAAATTTGCTGACATTAGAATACCATAAGTGAGCATGTAAGCATTAAAATTAAAAATCTAAGATCTAAACATTTTAGCTCAAAACGTGTCCATGCCCTTTAAGAGTATCACGGCCATTTACTGTTTTGTTACGAGTTCTTGCGATGTATGTACGGCAAACATTACCATTTGTTCGATTGAACACGGATCGATACGAAGAAATTACGACATTTTACGAGCTTTTTAGGGATTATTACGATGACTTTACGGAAAGTTAAGATTTCCTTTTCACAAAATTTTAAGGTTGTTGTTTTTTTAACCAACTATGAATATGTCCGGAAACTTCCAAAGGTCTCAAAGCGCCTGAGTGCCGAGCACAGGCCTAAATTTGAAGCCCTTCACCGGCAACAGTGACGTCTCCATATGAGTCAAATATTCTGGAGTGGGACGTAAACAGTAAACAATCAATCAATCTTGATATGGCATGGAATTATACAGTCAGCTCTTGTTACAACGGCCACGTTTGTTTCCCATCATTTTGCCGTTGTAACGAATCTGCTGTTGTAATGAAATGCCTATTTACTGGCACGAGTATTATCCTTTTGTTTAATCATCAGCACAATATGTAATGGCAATCTCCGTAAACATTCACAGTGCATTTATTTTCAGTACGGTACAAATACACTCATATTCCCTTTCTCTCTATTTCTATTATCTTAGGTGTGAAAATATTGCCGATAGCAAATGTCTTTTACACGGTCATTGAAGAATCTCGGATAACCTGCCGTTATATCGGATTTATATAGTGTCAAAATGTGGGGATCCGGGTTAGAATAGGTCCTCAACATACCCTTGCGTGTCGTAAGAGGCGACAGAATGGGGCGGTCATTCGATGAGACCGGAAAACCGAGGTCCCGTGTCACAGCAGATGTGGCACGAAAAAGATCCCTCCCTGCTCTAAGGCCTGAGTGCCGAGCATAGGCCTAAATTTTGTAGCCCTTCACCGGCATTGGTGACGTCTCCATATGAGTGAAATATTCTCGGTGGGACGTAAAACAATAAATAATCAATCAATCAATGTTACCGATAAGTACTGCTGGTGCCGAAATGCGAATATGCCTTATATCAAGCGAAATAAATAGTGTGCAGATTTGTTACCAACAAAATTCTGCCGTTAGGCGAATGTGCTGGTATATTGAATGCCACTGTAAGAGAGCTGACTGTATTACTATTCTTGAAAAATTAATGAAAACAAAATACACAAACGAGAATTTCGTCATAAAAATTCGATGTAAACCATGCATTCAAAAGAACCACAAAAATGTTTGTAATACAAAGGTTAAGCTGCTTTATGTCAGTCCTCTCATCCTTTACTTAGCAAACTATCAAAGAACATTAAGGACTTTTGACATTTTTCTTTCTGTTGATCATTGCAGACGATGCAATACAAAACAATGCTACCACAATGCCAATCACAACAAGAGCCGGACACTATCAAGATATCATCATTATGCAAAAATAAAGAAGATCGGACGAATAAATAAATGAATAAATAAATTTTAAGAAATAGATAATGAATGTATTTTTCTAAAACAAAGTATTTCTTCGGTCATATTTAAAACGTAACTTAAAGAAAGCCTGCTAAGGTTTCCGGGCCGTTGCTGCTTTCCGTGTTACTGTCATCTCTGTTTATCGTATCTGTTATGGTAGCAGCTATAGTCACTGTTGCCTCTCCTTCCCATGACGTCATCTGAAGCATTTTGCAAGATGTGACGCATTCATGCTTTGATAAGCGGATCAAGCATCTCTCACAAGTGAAAACCATGTCGTATTTTAATTTACAATGAAACGTTAGATTTGCAAATACTTGATATGGTTATATTCCACATATGATATCGTCGTATCAGAGTTTGTTTTGATTAAATACCGTTTGTGTTATTTGAATTGAATATAGTCTACCAATATGATGTTTACAACAAAATAATTCGGGACAAGTTCTAACATCTTAGAACTGCCTCTGCAATTTTACAATTCATGACAAAAAGAATAATCGTTATCTAACAATAATATCAAAGGTCAATTTCACAAGTGTTATTCATTTGTAAGAAAATATAGATTAAGTTTTAAAATCCTGAAAAAAGTTAAGCAAAGGGAATTATATCTAGCATGTTTAATTTCATTGATTGTCAATTTCATAGAAAGCCTACAACCATACAGTGGTGCTATGTAAGATTTAAAAAACATACTTCTGTTTTGGCTTGAAAGACCAAGTTATGTCATACAAAATAAACGTTTTAAAATTCAAACATAAATCATCTACTCTTACACAAACAAGGATGATGGCGTTCGAAGGAAGTTAAAGTTCATTCCAAATATTTCAAGATGTTATACACCTACTGTGAAAAATCCGGAAACTTCAAAATTCTGAAACTAAGTCTATTTTTCATGGTATGGCATGGGTGCATATATTACTATGATTATTATAATGAAAACGAAAATACACAAAAGAGAATTTCGTTTATAGAATTCGATGTAAACCATGCATTAAAAAGGAACCACAAGAAACGTTTGTAATACAAGTTGGTGTTGTCATCCCTCTTGACCATTACAAAGACCACACTATTCCCCTTGACCATTATACAGATCAAGCATCTCTGTACCACAAGAGAGGACTTTTCGGCAGTTCTTTCCACAATTGCAGCAGACACAATGCAGAATACATCCCACCACAATACCAATCACAAGAGCCCCGGCACTATCCACAATTAGCATCCAATTGCTAAAGGTAAAATAAAGAAACGGACAAATAAATGAATAAGAAATTTAAACAAATAAAGAATGAATGTATATTTCTAAACAAAACCCTATTTTTCTGTAATATTTCAAATGTAACTTAAATAAACCTTTTTATGAACGTTACGAATTTGCATTCTCTTGCACAGAGTTGTCGGTCCTTACACTCCCTTACATCTCTGTCAACTCCCGTTTTACAAATTTTTGTAAAACGTTGAAAGAATAGAAAAACACTACTTGTGAGTGTTCATTTTGTAAAATATTAAAAAGAAAATAATCAAGTAACTTATTTGTTATTTTTGGTCTTATAAGTTTTAATTTAAACGGTTGTTAAAGAGCATGTATGAGCCAAAAATAACAAACAACTTATGTTGTTATTTTCTTTTTTAATATTTTACACAGTAAAATCATAGTAAAAGTACATGGGGCTATATTAATCAACTTTGGTTATTGCATATCTATAGTGAGTTAGCAAATCGTGCCTAAATTATTATTGTTTAATGTTGGCCTTACCTTAATGCCTTGGAGGGGGTAGGATGTGGGATTCAAGGTATCACTGTCTGTATCGATTCGTGTCCGGCTTATAATTTCTTTGTTCTTTGACGTAGGCATGCCATTTTCGGCACATCGATATGAGACAGTGTGCCGCAGATTTTTCAAGACCTCTATATGAATTGATTATTTTGTTTTGGGTCCCCATCGAGAGTATTTCAATCTCCTCAGCATTTATTTAACATCTATTCAAAATAGGGGCATTGCTATTTTTTTATTTTACAAACAGAATAGAATAGAATAAGATTTAGGCCTATTTAAAGTCGGTAAAGGAGCAAAATTCGTGCCCATTGGAATTCCAACAGACTGTTGGAAGACCTGATTGCCAAAAACTACATTAAAACATTCAGTCGCAGCTTACGACGTGCAAGGGGATGCTGGCGACCCTGTATGATTTGACCTCAAGGTCAAAATTATATGATTTTTTTTCTAACATCGCTTCGTGTTGGGGCCACTACTCCCTTGTTTTTTTCACAAGGGAAAAGAACTGTGTGATTTACTCGGTTGGTTTGTCTGTCTGTCTGTCTGCTCAGATTCGTAAACGGGTCATAATTACGTAGGCATATCATATTTGGCTCATTTTGTGTATCACTCTGAGATAATGTGCCAGGTATATTTATGACCTGTATTTGACTTTGACCTCAAGGTCAAAATTATACGTTTTTTCTTTATAAACATGGTATTCGGGCCATTATTCTTTTGTTCTTTTTTGGCACAAGATGGCACCACAATGAGATCAGGCGTCATGTGCTATGTCTGTCTGTCTGTACCATTCCTGTACGGGTCATAACTACATAGGCACACCCTATTGGGCACAATGGCGTATCACTATGATCTACTTATGACCGCATATGAATTTGACCTCAAGGTCAACATTGTACTTTTGTTTTTTTGTTTTTTTTTTTATTTTGCATCGATTGGTATTCGGGCCTCTATTCCTTGTTCATTGTTATAGGCATCCTATAGTTTAATAGCGGGTGTATCACCAAGAGATGAGGCGCCATGCCCTTTCTTTGTCTGCCTGATTTGTGTACGATTGATTGATTGTATGTTGTTTTGCTCCTTTCTGGAAATGTTTCACTCATTGGCGCTCGCCGCGTCCGGGGGGGGGTGGGGAGAGGGGTGCGTTTGGGCTGTGCTTGGCGCTCATGACTTTGAGGGGGGTGTCTTAATCGTGCCACACCTGCTGTGGCGCGGAACCCGGTTTTTGCGGTCTCATCAGAAGGACTTCCCCTATTTGGTCACTTCTGCGCAAGCAGGGAGCCATTGGTCTATTTAACCCGGATCCTATTTGGTATCGTATATAGTTAGGATTCGTGTAAGTCATAACTACTTAGGCCACTTTTCGGCCATTTGCGTATCGCTATGAACTAGTAGCAATATCTTAATTCATGGTCTGTTTGACTTTGACACCTAGTCAAAATTATCAGGTTTTTTTAAACTTTGGATTTTGTTGGCTATTACCCTTTGTTTTAGTTGCGCACGGTGCTCTCCTCTTTGTTCTAGTTCCACACGGATGCTCCACATAATGAGGTGTCGTGTCTCTGTTGTTTGTCAGTCTGTGCAAGTCGTACCAGGCGGTGGCTTCTTCTCTTTGTCCGTAGGCATACTTATAGGCACGTGGATGTATCATATATGAGATGTGTCGCTACATTCATGGCATATAACGACCTTGACTTCAAGGTCAAAAGTATAAAAAAAATTAACATCGATTTTTTCATTCCATGGTTTCTTTGTCTTTCCTGGTACATGCTTGTTTGGCACATGAATGGTTGTATCGTTGTGAGTAGGATGTGCACGTACTGTCTGTCTGTACGATTTGTGTCCGCCTACATCTTTGTTCTTTGCGTAATATCTTATATTGAGCTGTGGTGTATATCAGTAGGATCGGTCACATCATTCATGACTGTATAACTTGACTCATTGATATCAAAGTCAAATGTATTTAAGATTTCTAACATCATTTCGTGTTCAGCCACGACTAAACTTTGTTCAGTTATGACATACCATAATTGGCATCTGGCGTTCATTATCATGGTGGAGTTGGGTGCCACTATAGTCTATACAGTATCAACTATAGTTCACCCGAACGTGCTTTAGTTGCCGCGAAGTGAACGAGTTAGTGACTATATGTTAGCTATACTAGTGGTCTAGTTCAAGATGGCGAACAAAATGCAAAACGCAGGTTCTGCAACAGAGCATAGATTGATTTTGAAGCATATATGACAAAAATACAAGGGATGGTTCTTCTGTAATCTTGATGCATTACACATATTCACACCACTGTTTTACAATTAATTATATTCCTACGCGTGTAAAATGCAACAATCGATTTCTTTCACTTGAGAGAAGCTTAATAGATTCCATTTAAAAAACAAACTAACAGTTACTTGAAATAAATGGGTCGTAATTTCGGGTAAATTTGCAATCCGGAGAAGACGGTTAGTTCGTACACGTAATTATTCAAGACTGCCTCGAAAATAAGTTGCAAAATTTACAATTCTACAATTTAATGTGTTGAAGACAGCCATGTTTTATTTCTACTAACTAAACTTTGTTCACGTGCACTAGTTGACTAGACAAGCGTACACTAACTTCTGCACTAGACTATAGTTGACACGCAACTCCACCCAGATTGAAGTACTGTCTGGAACGAGTTGTGACGGGCAAAGTCAATTAGACACTGAAGTTAATTACCCAGGAAGTCGACAACCAATTCGAAAACTCCCTGTTCAGGTCTGATAACGTATCATTGTTTAATGTTGTCTAAACACTTCCAATAAGGCACTCGTTGCTTTTAAACACAACATCTAATCTACTCTTCAAAAAGCCTAAATTTAAGTGCACATTTTTCAAATTTTTGTGGAGTACTTAGTTCCTATATCTGTGGTGTGGACCGGGGGATACCTGAGTATAGTCGGATCAATGCCCATAACTGTTGTTCCCACTCGGCAAACCAAAGCAGGGGTAAAGTAATAAGTGTATAGTGGTCAAACATGGTAACAAAGCGGTGGTCAGTGCCTCCTACTGGTCCAAATCCAGCTCGTTCGAGCGTGGTGGGGAGCAGTCTGTTATTAAAGTAAATGGCATAACTGTAAGAACCAGGTGCTGGGAGACACGGGAGAAGAGAGGTTATCTACACTGGTCCAGAACGGGATAAGCATTCGGATCTGGCCTTGTTTTACACTCGCCTACTTTTGCCCATACGTCTTGGTACAATTGTACGTATCCCCGTCTCCCCAGAAATTGCGGCCCTTTCATCCACTAATCTAATTTTGTGATCGTGTTGTACAGTTTGTATATGATCAGTCCTTCATGTATCAGTTTGTATATATGCAGTCGTACATGTATCTTAATGGGTTAATAATATAATTAAACATGATGATATTAATGGTTTTATCATTTCAAGGAGGCAGTGGACATTCTTGGGTCATGTTTAATCCATGTAGCGTAATTAAGCATCAACGATACCATATATACACCATGCATGGGCAAATACAACTATTATATAAGCACACAAGGGGACTATGCTGTGAATGCTTTCCTCACTGGGTCTATAATTTATTTTAATTTCAAAAAGGTGAGCCTTACAATTAAAGATATAAAATCATCATGTATTTGTTTACCAGATGAACTTATATTTTTCAATTAGTGTTTTGATGTATCATACAAAAAGGCAAAGTAACATTGTGTCAAACGTAATCATAATAAAAAACCCATAATTTTATACAAAATCGAGTTGTAGGGCAACAGGACCTCCGAGAAAAGCGAAGGTAAGATCAGGTGCCATGGAGGAGTAAGCATCCTCTGCTGACCGGTCACACCCGCCGTGAGCCCTTAGTCGAAATAAAGTAAACGGGATTACCCGTAGTCAAATCTAGTATGAAAACAGTCTACAAAAGGGTATGAAACAAATCAGTCAACATATGATTTAGATATAATTTGTAACGCAAACAAGGTCATTATAGCGACCGTAGAATTTGCGAAATGATGACTTTAAACGAGATTCGTTATAGCCCTGCAGCATCAACTTTTTTTGTTAGTAGTTGCCTCGCTTTAAAAATCCTCATACGAATAGCATGCTCTTGCGTATCGAATCAACTGGGAGGATAAACACCATAAGCAGGTGATAGTCATACATAGAAATCAAGATAGGAAAATTAAAAAAAAATATATAATATGATACCGTCAAGAACTTTTTCGAGGACCTGCACTTCTGTCATTCGTCAGCCGAGTGTATCAAGGTCTCGTGTGCGCCAATCGTGAAAAGTCCAAAACAAAATATACTTGGGTATTTTGGATATGCAAACATTCTCTGTTTAAACATCGTTTATTAATTGGATTATTACAAGTACAAGTGAGCGAATCTGTACAACTAGACTACAAATTGGCATGACCTTATGTCTTTAAAAAAAATACTAAGCAGAGACCAGAATGAGAAATTACTTACCAGCACAAGCAATCCACAAAATGAGGAGGAATTTCATAGACATGTTTATATTTTGTTTTTACTTTTGTTCCTTAAAGGGTAAAACCTATTGTTACATAATAGTGACGATAGTCTTTATATACTTATTTCCTTCTAATAATCTATCCAATTAACCACAATCACTGCTGTAAAGCAGGCGGGAAATTATTAGAAATTTGAATACATAAATATTTATCTTTAAAGAAGACGCAAATATGAAAAATCGTAAGTTTAAAGATATTACTGCGAGCAAATGATGAACCCGTATCTGTTAGCAGTGTTGTGAATTCAAGACTATTATTGTGTTTTATATCATTTCATAAATGATCAAATGTTTTATATCTTTGTAACATAGAACAGAATCACCACAATGTTATATCTATTATTTACTAAAGGATTCCCGCAACATGACGTCATATTTGTTTATGCTGACCATTGTTATGTCATAACGTCATAACAAGTTTGTTCCATTCAAAAGTAAACAGTCAAGAATAACAATCGTGTTTTCCTTCGCTAAGTACATATTCTCCCCTACATTGTTGGATAAACTAAAGACAACCCAAACCGGAAACGAAGCGGCTATTACACGCACTATAAATACACTACTGAGGAAAGAAGAAATGGACCCTGTGAACAGACTGAAAATTTATGAGGGAATACTCAAAAGGAGAAAACTTTTGGAGAAGCTTGACGAGAAAATTCTCGTTGACACGGATTAAGAGATCGTTAATACGGATGAGTATTACACCTTGTTACACAAAGAACTTACACAAGTATATATCCGCTTCAAATCAAGTTCAAGTGCATCTCGACCGTCGTCTATTTCTTATGAATTAAACCCAAGAGCCACGGAATTCCATATGCCATTACCGTTCCCATCACAAAGTTACTCCCCTTTTGGATCACAAAACCACAAACTTTAAAAATTATCACTCCCAAAATTAACGGGAACATTCTAGATTGACAAACATTTTGAGATTCCTTTGAGACGACTGTTCATTTGAATTATACACTAACATATATCCAGAAGTTCTCCTATCTCAAATTGTTGTTTGAATCCAGTGCATCAAATATTGCTGGTCTCGCTCTACCTAACAGTAATTGTGAAATGTCCATCCTATTGTTACATGTAAGAGAACGATATGGCCAGAAACACAATATTATTAATGCATACATTAAATCTTTGTTTGATTTATCAACCCTGCAATCAAACTTGTTTAGTCTGAGAGAATTTTATTACACTACTGAACTGTACATTCGTGGTTTGAATCACCGGGACAACAGGAAGAAGCATTCGGTACAATGCTAATTCCAATTCTAATAGATGTAAAGGCAAAGATAACGAACAGTGATCAATCTCGTAAGTCCTAAATAGAATACAAAAACAAGAATTGGGCAATCACGGACCCCTGGGACCACACAGAGGTGGGAATCAGGTGCCTAGGAGGAGTAAGCATCCCTGTTGACCGGTCACACCCCGTGAGCCCATAGTCTTGATCAGGGAAACGGAACAGTCCGTAGTCAAATCAGTGGTGAACAACGGCTTAACTATGGCTATGAAACACATCAGACAGCATTTGACTCAATGATAGGTCATATTGTAAACTAACTTGTTATAACGACCATAGAATTTACGGAATGCTGCCTTTAAACGTGACTGTTGAAACCCCTGCAACAACAACTTGTCTGTAAGTAGCTTGCCTCGATTCAAAAACTGATCATACGCAGAACAAGCTGTTGCGTATCGAATAAGTTGAGAGACATACACACCATATGCAGGTGATGATGGAATATTGCTACATAAATATGGGAAGTTGACGATGGAGAAGCTGAAATCGTCCCGTTTGTCATAAAGTTGAGTAGTTAGTTTGCCGTTAATGTCAATGTTCAATAAAATATCCAAGTACGAAACAGACATGGAAGACTCTGTGGTCTCCTTTATTTCTATATATTTTATGTAAGGATTGATTATTGATGTTTATGATTTGTTTATAGCAACAGACAAA
>CAJDSM010000680.1:31298-54415 GCA_903981925.1 Ostrea lurida | reverse complement strand
GAAGTTAAAAATGTTCAATTATTAACAGACGATGCACCACGACGACGGACGAAGACCAATTGCAATAGGTTACCTGAGTTTACTCAGGTGACCTAAAAATCAAGCGCTGACAGCAATTGACAAGTGCAAACAAAACGCAATATTACATGCACAATAATTTATCACTTGTATCATACTATTAGTTATATGGGTTTAATCAGGAGTGTACAAGAGTTTACACCAGTCTGTAAAGCACCCTTAAACCGCAGGTGTAAAATCCCGTACACCCCTGATTTATAACAAATTTATTTCCTATGTAACTTTTAAAGATATATTTGTAATTGTCATATACTGGTATATAACCCAAACCACCCTTCTGCCAGGGAATATAACAATTCTGATTGACTTCAGTCTGCTTAAATGCGTTATGAAATAGCAACATTATTTACACTGGGCGGGTATAGCCGGATGTGAATAAATCATCACGTGAAGGGCGTTTTTTACACCTGGCTCTGTAGCCAATCAAATGCCGAGATTTTGGTTACATAGGAAATAAAGTTTGTAGTATACTCATACATGTAACTTGTATAATACAGGCAAAAACCATGATTCATTTCAGATTGCATTGAAGAATTTACACAGCAACACTTCAAAAATGGACACCTACTTTAAATGTTTCACTCTGTGCACCCCACCCCCTCATCCAGAAGTCAGTCTGCTAGCCAATAGTAGCCTAAGGAAAATGAGGGTATGATAAAGCCAAAGAATATGATGGGTTTTTCTGTTCCAGCAAGTGTTTCGTCAAAAGAGGAGTTACAAATATCACTGAATTACACTTTCCAACTATGCCATCTAATTGATATTAAATAATAAAATGCTTGAAATTCTTTGTTGTTTCATCGTATGATGAAGGCAGCTAGCATTGCGGGGGGGAAAAAATCATACACTGCATAAGCGTGTAATATGACATTTTTGTTCCCCGCAATGATTGCTACCTTCATCACTCATTAAAACAAAGCAGACACTTTTCATGTTTATATTTCTGTGTATTTCTTTAAATACAAACCATTAAGAACTGAAATATTATATTGCTGACCATTTTGTTGATTTTAATAGAACAGCCAAAGCAACATTTGACCTTCACAATAATCCATATATAGTAATAATTATGTGAACAGGTGGTACTAAAAACTGGATAGAACTAGTTTGCAACAAACATGTCTTCACTGTCACAATTTCAAAAGAAATATAAGAGCAAAGATTTAGTGCAAGTAAATATATAGCTGTACTGACAAGGCAACCCCCAAAACAAGTAATATCTTTATTCTCAAGAAAAAAATTCCTCCATCAAATCTATGGACAAAAGCATCTGAGCAATCCTGAATCTGAAAAAACATGCTTATAAAACTTTATTGAGAAAAGTTCACTTGAGATTTCAGACTCAGGTGAGCTAAAATGAGTTTCTTAAGGTAACCCACTATACGCTTAAGCTTGCACTCTGTATAACACAATGTCACAAGATGATGATTTAAATAGTACATGAAAATGGGTTTTTTTTCGATCAATTTGATTGCATAACTTCATAGCTCAGTTGGTAAAGCATTGGTTTGGTCAACTGCAAATCCCGAGTTTGAATTCGCCAGGGACTTTTGTTCATAGTCAATACGAGAAATGTTTGAAAATAATTGTTTTTGTAATCAAATTTCATATTTTCCACCTTTTTCACATGTATAATTATTACACATCATCACATTTTTCATAATAAAATCATACCATGCTGTTTTGAGAAACTTTTCCCAGATTTAGTGGGGCACCTTAAGATCAATAACAATTATCTAACATAATTTCAACTTGCATGTTAAACAAGAATCTCAGTTCAGTGAGTGTGACTGTGTTAAACTTCTCCATTTCGAACTTTCTGCATAACTTCACACAACATCTGATTACACATGGCTGCATATGGATTCATGGCTATCACCTGTTGTTTGGCAAACTGACCACCTAGTCTGGCTGCATCTTTAAAGTCTTTTAATGACTTCTCATCCTCACCTGAAAGGGCATGGCTCATGTAATCATATTATCATCAGATACAGTTTTTGAGCAAGTGCAGCCTTAAAACCCTGTTGTACACTACAACCTACAAATTGTACCAGTTAATGCCACCTTGGTTATTCCACTCAAAACATAATGATAACAATACAATTTACTTCAACATTTCTTGAGAAAAAGATTTGCAAATGGTTGCATTTTCTTGATTATCTTCCCTCTTAAGAGTGTATATGGTCCTTGTTGAATACCCCTGAATTCCCTTTACCTTTTACTAGCATTAAGTTTGTTTTAGATTAGCTCGGTGCCCGGTGGTTTTCGAAAAGATTTTCTGTAATCAAATGATGCCACAAAATGTTTACTATTCTTATTACAACACCAACATGAAGTTTGAGCATTTTCTCCAAGTAACCTTGGCCTTGCCTTGTCCAAATGACATTGGGTCAAGTCAGTTCATATGTAATCTATGTTTTAAGTAAAAGCACTATAAATGGGTCTGGCGTATTTTTTTTTTTTTGGATATACGAATTAAGATACGGTCTGGGTATGAATTGCAGATAAACAAATCAGGTGAACCTGCAATCCTCCCAAATTTTTCTTATAGGAGTATGATAAGAATCAAACCAGTACCCTCCAGTTTGTAGATAAGGCCTCGCTGTGTGTAGGCTTGGCATGCCGCTGAACCAGTCCCTCTGCTGAGACTTATGGCTTTGTTCAAATCATCTAAAGCACCTGTCAATAAAATGATAACTCTTGTTAAACAGGTCAAACATTAATTTAGATACCGGTATTAAACTAGAAATACAGTGAGCAAGCTCACTTAGCGATACCCGAAGGTGCAAAACGGTATCACGTAACAAAACATTCCTAAAGTTTCATAGAATTCTGTTGAGTGGTTTTAAAGGAGTAGCGGATGGGTGGCATGGTCGGACAAATGGACTGACAACAGCTTCCGCTAGTGGAGGGGAGGGGGGGGGAGTATAAAAATGTATTTTGGAAACTACATGCAACCACACCTTGGGGCTCCTTGTAATGATCCTATTGTAATGCATCTACAATGTGAGCAGATGCAATATGCAAATTATATTTCATTCTGTCTGTATATTAGGGTATTAAATGAATGTGTTTTAATTCATAAAACATACACCACTAGGGTATGTCATGATGTGTCAATCTGAAACTGTATCACATGATGCATTATGTATGGCTATATATACATATTCTCTTAGACTTAAGGAAGTGATTGCGTGGTATCACGTGGTTTATTGCTTTAGTACGGGAAAATTATGACATCACAATAAATATCATGACGTCACAATTGACGTTTACCAAGTTACCTTTTGTAACATTAGTTAATCTATAGTAGCAATTTTAATCCCTGCGTTTGTTTTTTTATTTGATATTATAAACAATCGATTTGTTGAACTTCTCTCTCTCTCTCTCTCTCTCTCTCTCTCTCTCTCTCTCTCTCTCTCTCATAACTTGCATATAGATCATGAGATGCTACATGTAGGTAAATCTACGATTACAAGACGAAGTAAGGAAAATTCAATAGATTTAAAAGTTAAAACCGTTTGTACCTTACAAAAATAATAACAAATCAATATGTACAGAAAACGGCTTTTGTCACCCGGAATTGCACAAACAATATAGGGAAGTCTTTTCGCTTACTTTCCGAGCAAAGGTAAATGTTGACGGAGAAACGGACAGGACAAAGACCATTCAAAATGGGGATAAAAATATGAAATATGTCTCCTTGGCACATATTAAATAAACATATTTGTTTGAGTTTAATATTTAAATGAGAGAAAAAAACATTTACCAAAATTAACGTCAATGTCATTTTACACCCGGGGGGGGGGGGGGGGGGGGGGGGGGGAGTAATTATAAAGTGGCCGTATTAACATTATGAACCTGACTATCCAACGAACTTTTATCAATCAATACTGCTAACATAAGCTACATTATATGTAAAAATAAAGAAATTCAATGGTTAATTACTTCTCCAGGGCTGAAAATATGTCTTTATTTGTCGAAAAATTGCTCTTTCGAAATATCCAAACTGCTAAAAAGCAGTCGCATTACTCTTTCAATTTGAAAATAAATTTGAGGTTTTGATAAAAATTATGCATTATCTAGACTTTTGTCTTTAATCCTATAATAGGTATGAAACACTCTAGCCTTTTATTAAAATTCTAAACACCTTATAAAATACCCATATGATTTATTTCAAAAAGATGAAATGGGGGGTTGCTATGGCAACCGTAGCGTCACAATGACCTTGAAAACACACCTCATAATTTCATAATATGTTACAGACACTTTCAACCACAAAATATGTAAAAATAAAAAAAATTCAATGGGCATTAATTTCAATACCCACGCAATCACTTCCTTAAAGGTCCATCAACACATTAGGGTTAGATGGATATACATTTTAATGTGTACATGTAGGGACATAAAATTTCAAAATTACACCTTCTCCTAGGACTCACAGTATGAAAGGTATGACCCAGACATAATTCATATACATGTATAGCTACAAAATTCCAGAAAGAGTCCGTAATGACCTACTTTGGTTCATTTCGTGCCTACTCCCAAGATGCATTAACTGACCAAGTTTTGATTGTCCTCAGTCTCACAGTGTGAAGGATACATGTATGACCAAAACACAATTTGCATGTAGCCAGGTCGCAGTGACCTATATATTCAGATTGCAAACACCTCCCTTCCCAATTATCGGCATAAGAGAAATATGACCCAGACATGTAAAACTTTTAAAACAGACGGGGGTATGGAAAACTTACACTATAGCCTGTCATTAGAAGAGAGTACGGTAACAAAAAATGTTCAAAATGTACAAAATCCGTCTTAATCCCTTTTGAAACAAGATGTGTTTGTGAAACACTAATGCCCCTGAATTCCACATACTAGTTGAAAGGTTTGTCATAAGGAATGTACATGCAGAATATTATATGAAAACCCTATTGCTCACCATTCAAATGTTATAGCCAATGTTAAAGTTTTTGAAAAGTAGGTCAAACTCCACAGTCAAGAGATCAAAAATTTTGCTACCAATGGAAAGGTTGATTGATTGTATATTGTTTTACATCCCTCTGAGAATTTTTCACTCATATGGAGATGTCACCATTGCTGGTGAATTTGTTATAAGAAATACATGAAAGCCTTGTCATTTACCATTCAAAAGTTATGACCAGTGTTAATGTTTTTGAAAATAAGGTCTACATCCAAGGTCTCGAGATCAAAATTTTGCTACCAGTGGAAAGGGCTTATCATGAGGAATATACAACATATGAAATATTATAGCCCTATCACTTTAATACCACTCAAAAGTTATGACCAATATCAAAGCTTCTAAGACAAACAGATAAAACAGACAAAGTCCAAACCTATAAGCCCACTGAATCAAAGATTCCTGGAGCATAAGTATTTCATAATACATGTAATATAATAATGTTACATTTTGAGTGTACTATGGCAAAAATAGTAAGTCCAGGGTTTTGACGCATGGTCCACGAGCCGAAGGCAAGTGGTATGGAGTCAAACCCTGATACTATTTGGCATAAGTACACGCAAAATGTAACATTCATTTAAATTATTATGCTGGTGTCATAATGTGCATTAAAAACACCACCACTTTGATGAGGCGAAGTCCATTTTTTGAGTATTCAAAAACATCGACAGGTTGCCCCTGTCTCTCATAAAATCGCCGCGCAGATTTATACTGAAATTCATCCGCATGTTTAGTTTTCTTGGGACATTTGATGAACTCCCATAAATAAAGCTGGTTCCTCAGTCCCGAAACGATTAAGGCAACTCATTATTGTTTTCTGATTCAGACGAATGACATTACATTGACGTCAACAAAACGTTTCCAATGATGTGGTTGCTTACTAAAATCAAGTACTGAGAAACTTTTACGGCGATATAGGCCTATCTTTTTGCTATTACAGAGTAATCATCTATAGAATGCTTTAAATTTACAAGCATTACAATAAAAAGTTGATTTTAAATTCTTAAAAACGGGTATTTAGACCTGGAGGCCAATGTCAACTTTATAATAAAAATTAACGACTCAATGCTCATGGGCCTGCGTAGCTCAGTCGGTAATGCTCCAGACCGCCAACCGCGATGTCGTGAGTTTGACTCCCCGCATCGGCATTATCACAAATTTTATTTCTTCACGTATTTTGGCATAGTGCCATAGTACTATTTCGGCATAGTGCACGGTCGCTACATAAATTCATAGAACACTATGCGAAAATGGTGGAATAGTGATTATATAGGGAGAAGCTAACAGGAAGCATAATAATTAATAACACGATACCTTGGACATCTCCTTTTAGTCGGAGAGCTTGTGCACGGTTATTGTAGCCAGATGCCCTCTGTGGGGTGTTTTGAATGGCTCTTGAAAACAAATTTAATGCTGACTCTATGTCACCACTCTCTGCTGCTTGAACTCCCTCAATTTCCAGTTGCTTTGAAACCTTGATGTCATCAGTTTCTTCCTCTGAAATCAAACAAATGTTGAGTCAGACAATGTGTTGAGTAACTCTATTCGAGTATCGAGGGTGTTAAATGAGTCCTCCCTCGAATCGCGTGACTAAGATTTGCGGTCTCTCACCTGCTGCGATATAACCAAACTTGGGATCTGCAGTGTAAACATACTGATATAGACTGTATGAAAAACTTGTGCTATGATTCATGTACAAATCAATATGTTGACGGTGCTACCGTTGGTGCGACCGAAGACCCTAAAACATGTTGCAAATAAATTTAGCCTCTTCGTTTAACTCGGAAAAAAATACGCAATCGATGTGAACAGTTGCATTGTGATGTCGTATTGTCAACGTAAACAGTTGCATTGTGACGTCCTATTGTCGACGTGAACAGTTCAATTGTGACGTCGTATTAGCTGCATTGTTTTGTTTTCTTTCAAAATATTATGCAATATATCAACAACAGCAAAACTAAGGTATGAGAAAGCTTTCTTGGAATTTAAAAACATTTGTGGTACTTTCCAAACATCTTATCTATTTTATTTACGGAGTTGTTAATAATGTATACCGCAGTGAATCCAACATTTTTGCGGACGCATTGTGCATGGTCCGTAGATATTGTGGGTCGCAAAGTCGCGTGGGCTCACAATTTTTCAGCTGATAGAGAGCAAATCATGTGACTTAAAAAAGTACATGCCTAATCATTAGAGCGAGCTCGTCACGTCGCGAGCTTTGCTCGCTATAATTTATCAATTTAATTAAGTATTTATTTTCCAAAAGTGGTTTACTTACAATTACATTTTATATAAGCTAAGCAAGAAGCCCGATGGTTCCAAAGTCTAAATGGATCGAGGACTGTAGTACTAATAACTACCGGTAGTTGTATCAAACAGGCTAGTAAACAGGTCCAGCACAATCTCTTTATCTAGCTATATAGCTTTATCAAGCTATATAGCTAGATCAAGCTATTTGAAATAGCTTGATTTAGCTATTTTAAAGTGAATTACATAGCTTTTCATAAGTAGTAAAGTACAATGGTATTGATAAAAAGTCGGACAATAATTTTGGAACATGTTTATACTTTGAACTGACCAGAACATTGTTCTTATTAGAGTTCATGACAAAAAATTTCATGCAAAAAGAATTCCTTAAATTGTTCTCATAACTGTCCTCTACCCTATGTGCGTTGAAGCGTGTTAAAGTAAGATGAATTCACAATGGCGACTCATGATTCATAATCCATTATTCACTTGATCATCTTTGACTTTTATTGTATCCCGTATTTTAGATAACTGTTGGTTGACAACTCAATGATCTTAGATGCCTGCAAATGTAAAATCTAATTTCTTCTTAATGGACCTAGTTTAAAAAGTTTTTCTTGTTTACATAGTGTTCTAAGGAGCATATGTATGAAATGTATTCACTCAGTGAAATTCGACTTTTCTGGTTGTAGAAATTAATTTGATGAAAGGTTTAATTATCAACTTTAATATAGCTTAATCAAGCTATTTGAAATAGCTTGATCTAGCTACATAGCTTGATAAAGCTATATAGGCCTAGCTAGATAAAGAGATTGTGCTGGACCTGGTAAATGCTAAAATGATGCAGACCCAGTGTGCATCTTTGAAATATCCTTATTACCGATATCATTTTCTATTACTTCTTCGTCAACAACATCGCCGTATGGTAAATTCGGATTGAAAATTCTGTCCAACACCGCACTGTCATGAGCAGAAACGTGGTTATGATCATTAGTCGTGTCACCAGTCGACATGATTGTCCTTGCAATAATGACAACAATCTGCGTTACTGTACGCTTCTGGACAGGCTTGACTTAAAGCGCTCAGTAGACCTGTCAAATTGATGCAAATCAGCCCAAAAGTAAATTTAGATAGCTTTTTCAATTATTATCTTATTTCATTTTGCAATCTGTTGAATTAACTATTTGAATTTTATAAACTAAAATGAATTTTTTCAGAATAAATATTTTTTTCGCTGTTGTATTTTTCCGGAAATACTCTACGTTTCCACTTGAACCTTACTAACTGATATCCGCAAAAATCGTTTGAAAAGAATCGAAAATAGTTAGAAGACCAACCACCCCTTTAATCCAATGTTACAGTATTCTTGATATTTGGAAACTTGTGGTATTCGCACAGATTTGGTATGGCAGAAGAGGCAAATGGGGATGTGCTTGATAGCTGGGAGGAGTTCGAAGACACAAGGGTAAAACTTAAACAGAACTATGCAACATTACTATGGTTTAACTGCAACAACATTTCTAAATTCTTGATAATCTAGAGTAGAAAAACAACCATATTGTAATATTTTGAGAATACACCAAACTTTAGATTCACAGATAGTGTTATTTAGGGATGTATCTTGATCCTGTTGATAAGGTAGTGCTGATATAACCCACCCCCCTTTCGAAAAGACAAAATCCACGCTGGGTAGGGCAAATAAAGTACTACATATTCATGTTTTAAATAAATCTTATTTTAGCAATTGTATCCCTTTCATAAATAAGATCCTCTGTAGTTTCAAATCAGCTCAAGGCTCAACAGTCTTTGAAAAGCACTAGACCAGCCGGACTACCAGTAGGCACTAGGCAGTACTAGTTTAAATCACTAGGCTTGACCTCGTTTTTTTATTTCTCTATATCAATCTCTGTTTTTGGCCATTACACTTTTTTACGCCATACATGTTGCTGCGGAAAGCTTCAAAGGATATCGAGATTATCAAGACTTTTCAGAGGGCCTGGGACTAGTTAGAATATTCTAACTGTGAACTCGTCCCCTAATCACAGTTAGAAATCCTTCCCTATACTCGCAATGTAGCAAATCGGAGTGGATCCACTCCGAATTGAATTCACAGCTATTCGATAGAATGAGCATAAAATTAGGTCTTATTTATTAGTAACAAACTTTTTCTGATATTTGTAAATCCTTTAAATGAAACAAATCCCAAGAAAAATGTGTCCACTCGAAGTGTTTGAAATTTCACGATTCAAATTTGACGCCATTTTGCCGGAAGTGTGGGGTAACTTTTCAGTAAATCAGCATGACAATTTATATTGAAATCTTTTTTACAATGCAAATATCACTAAAAACAGTGGTTTAAAATCAGTTTACAGGTATTTATAACTTTTTATATCTCATTTTATAGCCCATGCAGACCGTATTTATAAATTTCGTTTTGCTACGAAGCGAGTATAGGGGTGGAATTCTATCGTTAAACCGGGTCCGGAGGACATCTGTCATTTTAACGATAGAACGTTCTATCTAGCCTGGGACGCTGCCACATATATTGCCATGTGAAAGGATAATTCATGTGTACAGTAGAAAAATATACATATGTATATTGAATCATGGACCTATTTGGTTTCATTATAATTTATTTAGAGGAAACGTCATACTTTAGCGTGGGTTGAATCATTTCGAAATACACATATTTTCTTATCAAAACAATATTATGAGATGCATGGTCCAGTCAAAATCTCTACATGGTGACTTTCTGCAACATCTAGGTTAAGATTTCAAACGTGTATTAGGGGAATCACCGAACTTACAATACTCTTGTATTACATCATCACTTTTGGCGATGACAAGGTTTCTACACTTGTAGATCGGGGTCTACACGTTATAACAAACTTGTTGCTTTTACGATAAATACTAGCTGATTGTTGTATAAAATTTTGTCTTTTAAACATTATATAGGATTTCTATTTTTATTTATACGCAGTTTGAACATGTTTTATCCATTAACTGAAGTCAAACTGACGTTACAAGAATGAATAGTTGGAAACTCTAGATTTATTTTACACGTCATGAAAATCTCAACAGACAAATACAAAAAACGGGTATATGTAAGTATTGCATGCATACACGTACCCGTACACATTTGAAATCTCAACCTCTCTATTATGATTAAATTACAGTAAGAAAAAAAAATGCTCAAATGACATATATATATAGTCAAATGCAAGTAAAATCCCAGCCAGGCACAACCTAACATGTTATTAAAGGCAGTAAGAAGACCGTATTAGTGTTGTGTCTGTACAATGAGAATTTTAGTCTGCTTTTGTTTCCACTGTTGCATATGCAGAGTCTGCTCTAGAGCACACACATGTGACACACACATAGATGCACACATACACAATGTAGACACACACATACACATGCACACACAGACACATACAGAGAGCAGATTTGATGGTCTTTTGCAGTTAAAGGTGAAAGTATTCTATACATTATGTAGGTTTGCTTAGCATACTAAATTCACGCTCTTCAGTCATTGTATTGATTAATATATAGAATTCTGTCAAACTGAGTATTAGCTTGGGTCATCACTTTATAGCTCATTTCATTCAAAGGCTTTAAGTGAGCATTTCTGATCATATTTTCTGATGTCTGTTGTCATTAACTTTTTACATTTTCATTTCTTCTCCTGAGTTCTCCAGAACTACTGGACCAGTTTTAATCGACTCAAACTTGATACAAATTATCCTTACACGTAGGTAAAAGGGATTCAAGTTTGTACAAATGAAGAGTCATGCTCCCTTTAAAGAGGAAATTATACAATGTAAAGGGGGGGCAAAAATAGGGTAGTGCAGGGTCATTAGCCAGCACAATAGTAAATCAAAGCTTGATATATGGAAATAAACAGGAAATTGATTAAAACAAATTCTTTTCAAGAGTAGCAGAGTGACAATAAATCATACTGAAATGCAAAAATTCCCAAAATTGTGTGGATATAATCATGTATATGTAAGTGCACAAGTCGCAGCTCCATGGGGCTAGGTTGGGCCATGATATGGGGTCAAAATTTGTCATGGTAATATGTATTAAAGAAAAGTTTCTATTGTATTTTATTGTGCTGTAGGATCTTGACAAGAAGCTTGAAGAGATGAAGTTGAAGGAATCAAAAAAGTAAGTCCAAAGAGATACAGTATAACTCGGGTGGAAATTAATTTGCCCACTGGTGTCGGTGGGCTTTTTTTGTTGGAGTGGGCTTTTAAATGTCCACAGAACACAGTGGGTTGTATATATAATTATATAAATAATAAAACTCAGGTAAATGTCCACTCCTAATGCCCACTGTGATTCCAAGTGGCTGGCCCATAGTGGAAAGTGGGCATTCAGAAATACTGTATCTATGAATATGATTATTTTTACTACAAGGAGTTAATAGTACAATATATCCATACCATGAATAATGATTTATTGATTCTAGTAATATTAGTACATGTATGTATCATGCTGTCCTCCCCAAAAAATTGTTTGTCTGCTACATGTATACTTACTCCCCATCCAACTTTTAGGGGTTTATATCTTGTTGAGATAAAAAAAAAAAAAATCAATCCTTTGATTGGACTTTACATGGTCTCAATATGTAGATCTATAATTTTTTGAAGACCTCCCACACTGGATCCATCTCATTGGTGGAGCAAAGTGAGAGGTACTGTAAGATTTTAACCACACTTGTGACTGACAGGAATCACAATGGCTGTCCATCTCTCAGTCTGCTCAACTTTGTGTTCATGCCACGACTATGTACAGGAGGGGCAGTAGAGTATAAATTAACACTTAATAACTAGGTTGCTTTTGACAAAATTCATGACTCAGAACCAAGGACAATTTAAGAAAAGATATTGTCTAGGTATGGACTTTGTAGTGGAGAGGCATTAGAAGCTCAAACATGTACTCAGCTCAGGTACTTGGCATAAAGTGTGCTTATCACCAGATGATCGGTCACAACCCTTATCTAGTCATTTGATCAAATCAAGAGAGTTAAAAAAAAAAGTTGATCAGGACACAGGGGCTGATAAATAGAATTTTAGAGCACTTGCCCATGGGCAAGTGCATAACAAAAATTCACTTGCCCTGCCTGTGATTTTACTTGCCCTACCTTTAACAAAATTACGAAATAAAACTAAAAAACGTAGTTCGTGACATTCATTTATTTTTGCTGCCATGCTTTAGAGCTCCTGTGAAATCAACTAGATCTAGTTTCATGAGATTTAAGTGCTTCTAGTTATTTAATTGCGCTTTGAAATTTCTTAGTCAGCCTTCTGCTGCCAATTTGTCCACCAATAAATGTTGAACCTGCTCTATATAAATTATTATTGGTAAGAAAATATCGTAACGACAGATTAAGCTGGTTCACATAGCTGACTACCGGGTAGTTTACATAACGAAAGACAACTCGTACAATGATATATTTTCGATTTCAGTCCAAATGTACATGTTTTATTTTATTTTTACTAATTGTGTCGCCTGCCTGCGTTAGCGGAGGGGACATTAGGGGATCACTTTAGTTGTCTTGCGTCGTCGGCGTCACAAAATTTTCTGTCACATTTTTCTCAAGAAACCACATAGGCCAGCTTCCTGATATTTGGCACAGAGCATCAGTATGGACAACTGTATCGTGTACCGCAGTTTCGAATCTGCCGCATGTCAACTTCCTGTTTGACGCAACTTAGAATATTTTTAACATAGACAAATTTCTGTCACATTTTTCTCAGGAACCACACAGCCAGCTTCCTGATATTTGGCACAGAGCATCAGTATGGACAACTGTATCGTGTAACGCAGTTTCCAATCTGCCGCATGTCAACTTCCTGTTGACGCAACTTTGAATATTTTTAACATAACCAATTTCTGTCACATTTTTCTCAGGAACCACACAAGCCAGCTTCCTGATATTTGGCACAGAGCATCAGTATGGGCAACTGTATCGTGTAACGCAGTTTCCAATCTGCCACATGTCAACTTCCTGTTTGACGCAACTTTGAACATTTTTCACATGGTTAAATTTCTGTCACATTTTTCTCAGACCACACAGGCCAGCTTCCTGATATTTGGCACAGAGCATCAGTATGGACAACTGTATCGTGTAAAGCAGTTTCCAATCTGCCGCATGTCAACTTCCTGTTTGACGCAGCTATAATTTTTTTGACATAAACAAATTTGTCTTTATTTCAGATAGAACTCTCACAAACTCGCAAATGGCATCTCATAACAATATCTCATCTTTCATCTAATTCATCATGTTATTCTGGTAAACTTGAACAGAACTGAATTCTGACAAAAACATAATTATATACTTTTTTGCCATGATGATACTTTAAATGATGAAGTAATTTTTCACATGAAATTAGAAGTAGGCAGGCGACACAATTGTCTTCCCTGGAAGACTTACCACTAAGTTTGATTTTTCAAGTTACATGCCCGCGGGCAAGTGGTTAATATTAAAAATTCACTTGCCCTGCCAGAAAATTCACATGCCCCGGGTGTCGGGCAATGGGATTTGTCAGCCCCTGGAACATAACTGTAAACTGTTTGTATTTAATGGAGGTATTAAAAGCTCATACAGATGCTTGGCATAAATATTGCTTATGACCAAATGGTGTGTTATGCTGCTGAGACAAGCTCGTTTTGGAATTGATCAAGGTCATTGACTTTGGTAATAACCAATTTGAATGTGTCCGTCAGTGGGTATTGTCGCCTATGGACAGCTTTTAAATTAACGAGTTAAGGATTCGTTGACTTGTAAGGTACCAATTTATTCGAAAAGTAAATGCTATGTATATGTTCCATTTTAATCAGGATTGCATCAGATGCGGTTGTAGTGGAAGATGGCAATAGAACACAGTATGCACCCCAAGTTCGCATATTGAAAAGGAAATCAGATGCAGATTCAACAGCAAAGCAAGGGGCAAGGCAAGTGAATTTCAATGCAGGATTTGCTATTTGAAAGAGAGTACAACTATCATGAAATCCAAGTGTCTTCTCTTTAATACAAATATTTGATTGAATAAATAAGAAATGATATAAACAAGGTCAAGAATTTTGTCTATCTCAACTATAAGGTGCATCAAGCAGATATGTGTATTATACGTTATTGGAAACAAACATCAACATTTGCAACTTTCATTAACTGGAATAGTTTACATTTCAGTACAAACTACTAACTATTATGAAAGCTGTTACCCAATTCACTAGGTCAATACCCGTCATAAAGTTCAAATTTAAAATATCCACTTGGTGTCTCCATTGCAGATTGTAATTTTAGTCTCATAATCTACCAAGGGTTTGTGGGGAGTGTAGTGTGACTTGTATATTGTAAATGGGGAAGTGATTGCGGTGGTTTTAATTTTGCTGTGTTCATGGTCGGGGATTTTTTCCACAAAATTCAAACAACCACAATCATTTTGCAAGTGTGACACAATACGTAATATATTTGTCATAGAATTTGAATTCCATGAAATTAAAAACCACTGCAATTAGACCAGTATCAAAAACCCGTGAACTCTTAGCAGCACGAAATTAAACCACTTAAAGTATATGGCCTGCTATTTTATCTTTCACCTAAATGACATATACATGTATATACAAATTTTTGTTGCTCTTTGAATCTCAATAAATCAAACTGTAATACTGATTCAGTTAAGGATATGAAAAAAAAAAATTGAAAGAAAGTCAAAACTTCAATTTATCATGCAAGCTTTGCATGGCATGTCTGCATTTTGTTGCAGTTTAAGTATTATTGTGGATTCGTTTACAGACCAAGTAACAAACCCACAAAAACATTGGAACAACGAGAAGCCGAATATGCGGAGGCAAGAAGGAGAATTTTAGGTTCTACATCGTCAACTGAAGTCAAAGATGAAATGATAGTAACGAATAACAGGTCTGTAGATTAACTGGACTTTGTTTCCTCATTACTGTTTACAGAATAGAGGAATATCGAATACTCAGTAAAGATTCTGAATTCCAATATTTTATCTGATTTGAATGGCATTTCTTGTCATTGTGTTGGGACTTTATGTCAAAAGAAAGTTCCGAATGTTGAATTGTATGATGGTTAACAGTATAATCCTTGATACAGCACTTCTTATAAAATGCTATTTGTATTGTTTTCATGTGATTTGATAAAATTATAGTGAGGTGCATTTAAACAAAAATGAATTTGTCATTTTCTTTAATATCAAATGCATGGACGATGGTACATGTAGGTATAACATATTAGAATTCCAAATTGTCTGAAATGATATGCTTACTAGTTTGATTAGTTTTAAACCAAGGACTTGTGAGAATTGTCTTTTCCCAATATTGTAGGAATGTTTCGTTATTTAAGGTTAGACTATTGAATGTGCACAGTCTTAGAATCCTACTATTCAGTCCCCTACCGAGCGAAGTCGAAGGGGACTTTATGTTTGCACTCCGTCCGTCCGTCAGTCGGTAAATCAGTTTTCCGCACTTTTTTTCTCACTGCTTTGCAAGATATTCATTTGATATTTGTACATTGCTTTGCCATACCAAGATACAGATCAAGTTCGAGTTTGGTTTTCGATCGATCCATAATTTCACTGAGTTATGGCCCTTGGACAGAAAATTTCATAAATTATCAGTTTTTCACACTTTTTTCTTACTGCTTGCAGATATTCATTTGATATTTGGTAACTTGCTTTGCCATACCAAGTTACAGATCAAGTTCGAGTTTGCTTTCGATCGATTCATTTTTCACTGAGTTTATGGTCCTTGTCCTATTCCAGGCTTTACCATGAATATGATCGATATTATAGCCTATATATTGTTGCAGTCCAATAATTTTTGTAATCGGTAGGGGACTATGTATTGCTATGCAATACTCTCAGAATGCTTGTTTTTGTTATATTCTTTGAAAATGTATGTGTTGCAATAAGTACCTTTTCATTTTTATTTATTTTTTTTATATTACAGACCGCCTAGACTAATGCAAATGGAAGAAGCAAGACAGAATTTGAACAATAATTGTGCTGTAGCTATTCTGAGACAACCACGAGGACCTGATGGAACGGAGGGATTTGATCAAAAAGGCTAACAACGGCAAATTTAAAAAAAAAAAAACTTTAAATGAATTCTGTACAACTGTCAAATACTCAGACCAGCATCCCAGTCCCTCGCTGGCTGTCCCCCCGCAAATAGCGCCATGCTTGTACCGACCACAGACCTCGATCTGCCAAAGGTGTGGTCACTCGTCCCATTCAAGGCATAGCAGATTGCCAAACGTTTGAATGACTTCGCAGCTTCAGTCCCGTTCCCACTTAAAGTAGGAGAATATTCAGATGGAAACCAATTGTGCAGAGCTGAGTACTCTTCAACAGCATAATTGCCAGGTCCTAGAGACAATGGAATTGTGCAAAGCAATTCAATACAGTATTAATGATGCACATTTGGCAAGCAAGAAGAATGCGGTGTTTGTTTTAGATTTAGTGAAGTGCCTTGGGTATATGTACTTCATTTATCATGTTTAGGATGTCATAATGGGAAACCTGCAGTTGGCTCAAATTTCGAGGGCAGCTTTATGTAAATAAAGTACAATCGTGTTTATTATTCAGTATAATGGAATGGAAAAAATAACTTGATATAACAAATATAAACATGTAAGAGAAGTCAAAAAGTTGTGGACTGGCGCGATAAAATTCTTCCAAAGTATTACATTTGATGATTTAAGGTTGATAAATGATATAAATTTGATTAATTATGTAAATTTCATTGTTATATTCTAAAAATAATTCTAAAAAATAAAACATGTTGTAACCTGTCATGAACATTTCCACAGTGAGTTTTTCAGCATTGTTATGTAAACAGGTTTTGGAATCAAAGGTCAAGATCACTTAAGGACTTCATAGAAAAAGCTTGTAGACATTCATTGTGAGGGGTAGGGCTGCGTATCGGGCGAAATTTTCGTATCGCGATATATTGCGATATTTTCAATTGTACTGCGATATGTATTGCAATATTTTCAAAGTAGAAAATCAACGAACTTTTCTCTTCTTTCATTGACTATGAGATTGATTTCTATGCAGAATATATGAAAAATAAGAAACAAGACTTGGTTGCTTGACTCCATTGCACTATTGGAAGTAGAAAAGCTACATGTATGTCTTAGTGTTTAGAACAATCACAGAAATGTTTCATCCAAATTAAACGTAACATTTAATGTGAGCAATCTCAAGCTGAACATAAATTCCTAACCTGAACATAATCGCCGATATACCGGTATTGAAAAAATGTATCGCGATACGATATTTTTTATTAATGAATCGCAATATATCGGAATACCGGTATTATCGCACATCCCTAGTGAGGGGTATGCCCTGCCTTTTAGAGCTCTAAGATGATATCACTTACACTGCTTGAGATTTCCATTTAACTTCTTGGAAGAGGGCAAAATCTATCAGCATCAATTTTTCCTTCACAAGCTATTCTTCAACAAATCTTTCAGGCATCCCAATTGTGGATCGTTTCTGGTCTCTATCCAATCCTGAAATGTTAATGTCATTGGCAAACCAAAGCCCTGGACTCAGTTTTTTTCTTCCTATGTTTGATATAGCATAATTTCTATTGTGATCTCCCAAGTTTCACACCAAACTGTATGATATTCTGGGAATACACTTTGTTTGCTGGCATAATTTTTCCACTCATAAATTTAAAATAGCATCTAGACAATTCCTGTAAAATCTTTGAAAATTTCAACAAATATAGAACAATTCTATGAGATCATGATACGTATCTATTTTTCTGAAAATTTAGCAATAGATGAGATTATATATAGTGCAAATGTGTTTACCTAACTTAATTTGAGGTTGCTCCGGGTATGCAAAGCATGGATATTTGAATAGTCAGTATTTTCATTACTAATCACCCAACAAAGTGAGCAATTTACAGTTTTGTACATTATGACCTATTAGGATTTGTGCAAAATTTGAAAAAATTTATGTTGCATAATATCAATTTTATTGCGTCAGTCCACATAATTTTTTTTATTGCTGCTCATACACTGATATTTTTGGATTTTTTTTTTTTTTTTTCCCTTCTCCAAATTATGGGCCAATTTTACATGCTTATATGTGTAGATCATCCTCCACTGGCAAGGTTGCATAATTTGCTAACATTCTTATCTTGCCTTTATGAGGTACTTTGTGGGGAATATTAAAAACATTACGTCTTTCACTTTCTTTTGGAAATATGGTTTTTAGTAAATAAGTTATGGGTTATATGGTTACATTAGGAAACACTCCCATAACTTGCCATCGTCGGATATAACTTGCTTTAATATAAAATATTGTCTATCAAAATTAATTTTTAATGTATATGTCACTTACTATATGAATCATGCTGTGAGAAATGGCTATTAATACTAAAGAACTTGCATTTACATCATGACAATTTCTTGTTGACTTTCATTTTAAGGTGGTAAACAATATGAGTTAATCTTTAATGTGATAGAGCACACCCTACTTAATTAGGTGTTGAAACATGAATTTGTTGAATGCTTTTTGCTTACACATATATATATATACTTAAAATGTGATTTGCCTCTGTTCATGTTACATTAATTATTTGTCTTTTAAATTTTTAAATCATACTAATTAATGTGGAATGTACTGACCTGCTACAATTAAGTATTTTCATGCTCACCTAATCGGAGATTTGGGGGCATAGTTTTTGGTCTGTCTGTCTGTTTCACTGTTTGCTACTTGTCCATAACGTTTGAATGGATGATTATAGGGCTTTCATATTTCAATTGTGCATTCCTTTAAACAAGACCTTTCTTTACGTAAATTCATTTCCCTTCAGATCTTGGAATTTGACCTACGTTTTAAAAATTTCAACGTAGGCCAAATCTTTTGAAGGGTTAGTAATAAGGCATATTTCGTGTGTCCTTTCTTAACAAGCAACATTTTTGGCCTCATGACTTGACCTGGGAGTTTGACAATTTTTTTAACCCAGGCTTTAACATTTGAACCATTTGAGATGGGGTTTTCGTACTTCATGTGTATTCCTTGTGACAACACCTTTCTTTGGGTACCTTGATTACTGAACTGCTATACGGGGGCTTCAGTGTTTTACAGACCCATCTTGTTGCATATGGAATACTGTGACTATACTTTTAATCTTTTGCTTGTAGATATGTAACATATATAATAATAAATCACAGCAAACTGATGGGGACTGTCAAAATTTTACTGCAATCTGAATTCCATATACTGTAACCCAACTTCTTCATTTGGTCACTGTTAAGGTACTTAATTGATCAAGATATGCATATGATATAAATGTAGAGAACTAGGATGTGATTCATGAACTTGGGGTATGATTTCACATTTATGATTAGTTGGTTTACAGTATGGATTGGGTTGTCACGCAATTTATTCTTCATGTGGAGTGAAAATTAATTTATGATAACTTTATATTTTCATACAGAGTCTGACTCAATAAATTTTCACCTCTTGTTGCATTCAAGATTCATTGTCTAGCTTTTATATGGTTGCTTTTTAAGATACTAGTATGATGAAAAGGTGAAGATAATTTTGTAAATCCTAAATGGAATACAGAATAAAAGTTGGGCGAACACTGACCCCTGGAAAAGACCAGAAGTGGGATCAAATGCTTCTAAAGGAGTAGTAAGCATCTCCTGTCGACAGGTCCATAACCTTTGCAAGATTTCCAGTGGAAATTATTTTCATTTTACTTTAGTACAAGCGTGCTAAAACTAATAATTGGGAATACATTTTATACATACATGTATTGAATTGAACATATTTTTATTGTCAAGATGTTACAGCTAGAAGGATACTCCATACTCGTACATGTAATCATACCACTTTACAAACATGTACAGTGAATATGAAGTGTATAGCAGCCTTATTTTTTTTAGGCCCCTGCCAACAAAGTTGTCAGAGACAAAGGTTTGCACTCTTATCTATTGGTTTGTCAGTCAATCCGACAAATCAGTTTCCACGATTTTTTCTCTGTTCTTGAAGATATTTATTTTGTATCTGGTACATTGATTTTTCATAATTACAGATCAAATTCGAATTTGTTTGGTCCATATATTTTTAACGAAGTTATATCCATTGGATTTTGAAAATGGCATACATTATCAGTTTTGCAGACTTTTTCGTTGTGCTTGCAGACATGCATGCGATATATTGGCCTGCCATAACAAGTTACAGATACAGTTCGAATCATAATTTTTATGTCTCCCCCCACTTTGGTGGGGAGACATATTGTTTTTGGCCCGTCTGTATGTCCGTCACAAAGTTTGTCAGCGCAACTCCTCTGAAAACTACTGATGCCGATTTTGAAGAACTCTATATGAGCAAGGACATCATATGTAGTTGTGCACATTACCAGGAAATGTTGATCCTCTAATTTTTGTGGAGTTATGGCCATTTGAACTTAGAAATTTGTTCTTAAATCCTCATGAATAACCAGGCCCCAAGACCATAAACTGAGAAAGACTTAAGGTATTAGATGTATAATGACCATATTCATATCTAGTAAATGGGTGGTGGGATTTTTGTAATCATGGTCTCATTTTGAAGGGTTCGTCCAAATAAAAATGTTCCACCATAGGGATTTTCAAAATTTTGATTACTGCTCGACATATTTACCTTGAACTTTACATTGAAGTCTATGGGAATATCATGTTTTATCAATTATTTTTCAAAGAAATTATGTTTTCATAAAAATCTTCTTGGTAAAAGTTGCATACACTTTCTTTGTATGGAAATGTGAAATGAAATTAGTAATTTACCACATACATTTTTAGAAAATTTGATTTTTCTTTATTTATACAAAGGGCAGATAACTCTTGAAAAAAGTTTCAAGTCCAAAATGGTTTGCTTATCATTATCTACCAGTCATGTGAATTTCATCTACTTCACTTCCACCATTACTTAACTATAGACATTTATGTTGATATAAATCATTCAAAATTCTTCATCACCCCTTCATTATACATCTAATACCTTAAGTCAAAATTTTGATTACTAATATCTTAAGATTTAGAAACACTAGAATGTTAAAAACATTACTTAGATTCAAAAAGAAATCAAATGCAAATATATATTAAAATTTTTATTTAATTATGAAAATTAATTCTCAAGTTATCTGGATTTGAATTTTAGACTTAAGTCTATTCTCAGTTTATGGTCTTGGGGCCTTGTCAGTGCAACTCCTCTGAAAGTACTGATCCAAATTTTAAGAAACTTCATATGTAGCAAGGTTGTTCTTCATACACTGATTTTAACTGCGGATTATTCCGTTTGCTCGATCAAGATATAGGGCCCATGTCGGGTGTGACCGGTCGATAGTGGATGCTTACTCCTGATTCCATCTCTGGTAGATCCAGGGGTCGGTATTCACCAACTCTTTTCATTTGTATTGGGCGCTAGCTTTAGTTTTTTCCTGTAATTCATACAAAAATTTTGAAGGGACAGAGTAAAGTTTGGTGCGAATGTGATATGGACCCAATGGTTTATTCACGTAAGGTAAAAGGGAGTCAAAGGAAACATCGTGTATTATGAGATTTTTTTTTGGGGGGGGGGTGATAATGAGTACGTTTAACACATCGGTATTTTATACTTTATTTGGTCAGTCCAGGCTCAGAGAGTTTCTTAGAAGTAATAATGAGACACATGTTTGCAAGCTTGACCCCTTTCGGTTAGGGGGTCATTATGTCAAAATAGGTTATATAGTCCAAATAACATTTACCCTAGATAAACTCCCTGGGTGTTTCTATGTAGGTAGATCAACAACATCGATACAATTGTACAAGGTTGGACATGTTCCTAAACCCAGGAATGCTTCACATCCAAAGCTAATAACAAAAGTCTTCACGAAGACACATCTCTCCGGGAGTAGATCCAATATGTACAGGTGACGAATTGCGTTACGTTTCTTCAAAAACCCGTCTTCTGATTTCATTGTGGGAATCCGTGGGCGATCGACTCCAGAAAGAAGAGATGGATGTATCCACCACCCTTTCTTTGGTGAATCTACCCGGGATATCCATCCCTGGATCTTCAAGAAAACCCTATATCCTGCCCCAGGAGATCTGAGGATCAACCGCCACCTAACAACAACAACTGACCAAGTTAGTGCTTTGGCGGACAGCCTACACTAATCCACTTGTCAGCATCATTATCGGTGTCAGGCGCAAACTTCTGATACATTCTGATTTAGTATAAAGGCAAAGATAACGAATAGTGATCAATCTCGCAGGTTCCAAACGGAATACTAAAAAAGAGTTTGGTAAATACGGACCCCTGGACACACCAGCGGTGGGATCAGGTGACTAGGAGGAGTATGAATTCCCTTTCGACCGGTCACACCCGCCGTGAGCCCATTGTCTTGATCAGGTAAACGGAGTAATCCGTAGTCAAAATTAATGTATGAAAAACTATTTAACAGTTGCTATGAAACACACCATACAGCATTTGACCCAATGGCTGCCCATACTGGCAAACTAAATCGTTATAACGACCATAAAATTTGCGAAATGCTGCTTTTAAACGTGAGAGTTGAATCCCTGAAACAACAACTTGTTTTTAATTAGCCTGCCTCGATTTTAAAACTGGTCATACGCACAACAAACTCTTGCGTATCGAATAATTAAGTTGAGAGACATACATACTATATGCAGGTGATGATGGAATATATATTGATACTCATGAAAATGTATTTAAATACCATAATTTTTGTAACTGAAATGTATATCATTTAATTTTATTTCACG
>CAJDSM010000680.1:0-16303 GCA_903981925.1 Ostrea lurida | reverse complement strand
TAATAATAAAAGTATTTTGAAACACAAATCTGACTGATTTGTTTCATACCCTTTGTTAGACTGTCATTTTCCTACTAGATTTGACTACGGGTAAGCCCGTTTACTTTATTTCGACTAAGGGCCCACGGCGGGTGTGACCGGTCAGCAGAGGATGCTTACTCCTCCATGGCACCTGATCCTACCTTCGCTTTTGTCGGAGGTCTGTGTTGCCCTACACTCGATTTTTATATGTTTTTTGGATTATGATTACGTTTGACACAATGTTAACTTCGCCTTTTTGTATCCAATGATGACCTTAAAATTATTTCTCATATATGTTTGTACTTAACCTTTCATTTCTTCGTGTCTGAGTTCCTAGCGTAATGTAGTCAAAAAGATAAGAGCTTGTTCTGCGTACGATCAGTTTGTAAATTGTCAGACAACATTTGACAGATAGGTAGATTATGATAACAAATATAAAATTTGCAGATTGTTGATTTTAAACGAGACTGTTGAAACCCTGTAACACCTTGCTTGTCAGTAGCCCGACTCGGTTTAAAAACTGATCATACGTAGAATAGGCTCTATTGTATCGAATCAGTTGAAAGGCATAGATATCATATTTATATGCAGGTAATAATGGAATGTGTGGTTTGCGAAGTGTCTTTTATTTCATGTTCACTGGGATATATCGATTTGACATGTGGATGAAAATACAATTCTAAGCATTCTTGAAATGACTTGAGATGGCACACATCAACTGCTTGATGAAGCAGTTCCTGTTGCAGCGCAGTTTTAGGCGCCATTTTCTCACTGTATGTATTCATGCATATAATAATGTGTGATGTTTTGTATACTCATTTTATTTGCAATGTCTTGTGAAATTCTTGATCAACTATTTTTAGTCATTAGTTTATACTCACTTTCTTTAACATATATTTTTGTCATTTTTTCTTCGTCATTAACTTCAGTAGATAAATGACATTAGTTCATTACTGTGTTATGTATCTGTACGATGTTGCAGGGTTATAACGATTCTAATTTAAAGTCATCATTTCGCTAATTCTACGGTCACTATATAATGACCTTGATTACAAATTATCATTAAGTCATATGTTGCCTGATTTTGTGTCATACCCTTTGTTAGACTGTCATTTGTACCAGATTTGACGACGGGTAACCCCGTTTACTTTGTTTCGACTACGGGCTCACGGCGGGTGTGACCTGTCGGCAGAGGATGCTTACTCCTCCATGACACCTGATCCTGCCTTCACTTTTGTCGGAGGTCCGTGTTGGCCTACACTCGATTTTGTATGCATGGCTTTTTTACTATGATTACGTTTAACACATTATTTACTTCGCCAATTTATATTTTAAATACATTAGATACCTCAGTCAAATGGAAGGATTTCAAAACTTTACACAAACCATTACAAATATACATTGCTGAATCTAGTAAATTATGTTCTACCAAACCCCTGCCTTTGCTCCTCACAATGGACAGCAGAGCAGAAGAAAATTCAGAGGTATTGTGCAGCAAAATATGCAAGAAGTGGTGGAAATCAAATGTTGATTCTACAAAATTCTAAAGAACTTCTAGTAAATTTTAAATCACAGAGATTTTCATTAAACAACATCAAAGCAGATGACTGATCAGAACTTTACGTGATCGCTCCTTACGATTAATTAAAAACAAGACTTTTTGACATTATAGATTGTTGCTTTTCCAACACAACTTGCAAAAGAGGGTACAAATATTCATATCTAGTGATCAGTCAATCAAAACAATTATTTTGTTAAACTCTGTTTCTGTACACAATACTCTGCATCAAGTGACACAAAACATTTTATTCTCCAATTACTTTGGCAAAAATAAACACAGCTTGAAATAGAGTTCAGCTGTTGCTGATTTCCGAGGTTTGCCAATCGTTTATGAGACAAGAAATTACACTCGTTCTATTTGTCATACTTGACTAAAGAAGCAATCAGCTCTATAGTAAACAAACAAATTGATGAGGATATTACCGACAAACTTTGTGGTGTTCCTAATGAAATTTGACTAAATCATTTTCAACCATAATGCACCATTAAAACAAACTCTGACTCCGATAAAAATCCCAATATCCATTTCTGTTAATGATCCGAAATGACCAACACCATCATCATCATCATCGCTATTTACGTCTTCATTTTCATAAACCTTTTTCAAATTAGATCAAGCGGGGTGATGACTTTAACTTTGCAATTGTCAACTTTCTCTTTCTATGTAGCAATGCAATACAATCACCTGACTGGCCACGGTGGTTCAGTGGTAGAGCTCTCGCTTCGTGATTGGGGTGTCGTGCGTCTAGGCCACATGCTCGCACCCGGCCACGTCAAACCAAAGATCTTAAAATAGGTAGTGATTGCTTCTTCGCCAAGAGCTGAGAATCGCGGGTATTTCGGATATAACCTTAAAAACGGAGGCCCCGTGTCGTAGCATGTGTGGCACGTAGAAGAACCCTCACTGCTAAAAGCCATGCGTGCTAAACATAGGTCAAAATTTGCAGCACTTTAACCTTCACGTCTCAACATGAGTGAAATATTCTCAACGGAACGAAAAAGAAACATGGTGTGTATATACATTCCAGTTGATTTCACACGCAAGAGCATGCTATGAGTATGACGACCTTTTAAAGCGATGTCAACTACTAACAAAACAGTTGATGTAGCAGGGTTATAATGGCCTAGTTCGATTATCAACCATAGAAGATGTCTAGTTAACTTCCGAACCATCCATTGCGCATGTTGTGGCTTGCTTCCGGACCTTCAGTGCGCATGTCTGGTTACTAAAGTTCAACATTTTGTAAACGTAAGTAGCTGTGTGGTAGACCAGACATGCGCAGTGACACCTCTTCCGTTTTGCACAAAGACAATTCGATCGTACTATGGTTCATCTCTTAGTGACTATGCCAATCGTTTAAAGTCGTCATTTCGCAAATTCTACGGTCGCTATTATAATATTGACCTTGTTTGCGATTATACAAATTATCGCTAAGTCATATGTTGACTGAGTTGTTTCATACCCTTTGTTAAACTGTCATTTTCCAACTAGATTTGACGACGGTTAATCCCGTTTACTTTATTTCGACTAAGGGATCACGGCGGGTGTGACCGGTCAGCAGAGGATGCTTACTCCTCCATGGCACCTGATCCTGCCTTCGCTTTTGTCAGAGGTCCGTGTTGCCTTACACTCGACTTTGTATATGTTTTTGGGATTATGATTACGTTTAATGCAATGTTAACCTCGCCAATTTATATTCTTATAATTGTATATCTCCTTCAAATTCAAGATTATTATGGGGTTTTTTTATATTTGTAACACGAGAATGTCGTCACACAGGACCTGACAGTAGTGTAGAATATAGAATAAAATATTTTCCGGTTCGTGTTCTCTTTGTTCTGATTTTCAATTTTTAATTTGCGGCGGGAATGAATGTTAATGCACCGATTAATCTTCAGCGCTCTTAATAAAAGACTGATTCATTTTGAAAATGAACTGTCAGATTATAATTATAGCAAAATCTTCATCAGCATTATTTTTTCTTCCATCTCATTAAATGATACAAATTCTAAAAATATACTAGCATACATTCTCGTTCTTTTTTAATCTGTTGTTCTTAAATCAAAACTGTCTCTAACTTTTGCCTTCTGTATACTCTACATGACGATATTTTTTTATTAGTTGAGTACTGGCATTCAAAGTGAATTTACCTAATGGGGATTGATGTCGTAACGGAGTGAAATTTTCTATTCGGCTTTCCCGCTGAGCCGAATACGTCAGAATATTACATAATAATATATAGATGGTTGGTGCATGCAATGTACTATGAAATTTCATATAACAATTTATTTAATTAGCTTAGTTAATTAATTATACCAAAATATCCTTGATCCGACTTGCAAAGTTAGGTTCCGCATTTTTTTTAATTTCTATAAGCATGCGAAGTCAACACAATGACGAAAACAAATGCAGGGACAGATCCAGGAATGTTGAAGGAGTGTCTACATTTGTGACATTTACATAATGTATTTAGCAAACTATTTTAATGAAAGGGGTGGGGTGTGGTCCGACCCCTAGACCCCCCCCCTCTGGATCCCACTGTATTGTATGTATATAAACACATATCAAACTTATAACAGAGAAATATATATCTCTTGAGCACAGGCTGCATGACGTGACCTATTAATTATGTCCCCACATGAATATGGACTGTCAAAGCAGTGGAGTGAAAGTTAAATGTTATGATTCGATTGTTTTGCGGATTTATGAAATGCATTTTTAAAAATTTTACTTTTTCATTTGACTTCGTTGCTCGATCTGTAACACTGATTTACATGTATCAGTGGAGCCTGATATTGGCGAAATGAACACAGAAAAAGGTGCACCCCATTGAACGTAGACTGAATGTTGTTACCGTTACTTACCCCCCCCCCCCCCTCCTATACATTCGTGCATCCTCTTCAAAGCAGGCCAAAATATGTTACGTTAATTCGACATGCCGAGAGTTACAAATTACTGGATTTGTCACAAATATATCAACCAAATTTATGGCAGATAAATTTAATAGTATACTAGTACATGGTGATTACCACTCACCCACCCCCGGAACCGCAGACTGCAATGCGCGACATATTTATTACGTCCCCACATCAGTAACGGATTCCAGATTTGTCGAAGGGGGGGGGGCGTTGAAAGAGGGTATACTAAAAAAGCTTAAGGTCTGTAGTGAAGCCCTGGGAAGCTCATGGTTATAGGGCTTTTTAGAGTTAGAAGATTGATTTAGCTATACTCTTATACATGTTAAGGTAAAGATAACGAACAGTGATCAATTAATCTCGTAATCCAAATACCAGTGGCGGCTTTAGAGGGGGAAGGGGACACAGGCCCCTTTTTGGTGACCAAACTCAATTATTTATGTATAGATTATATACAGTAAAATACCTCTATCTCGAAAGTCCGAGGGACTTCGAAAGAAACTTCGAGATATCCGGGGGTTCGAGATATCCAATTCGATCTTCAACATTTTTTTTGGTTTGGACGGAGGAATATTTGTTGAATTGGCGTGTTAGGTCGTAATTGCGGCGGACTTCACAAAAAGTGCACCGAGTACCCAAGCTGTTAAACTAATTATCACACCCCGGATCTACCTTGGAAAGGCGAGACGTGGACTACTGTCGACAATTATCATTCTAGTTTCTACAGCTGCGGACGTGAATGCGTGACTTGAGTAGGCCAGGTATGGTGAAAAATATCATTTATATAGGGAAAACGGCCGGACCGGCCGTCGACTTCGACATAAGCGGCGGTATTCGAGATAACATGTTCGAGATACAGGTATTTACTGTTAATGTTAATTAACCTACAAGAGTAACTTTAAATGCTCTAAAACCCGAGAGCTTCCGGGGGCTTTGCCCCCTGGGCACCCACTTTTGCTTCATTCTAAGCCTTTAGCTTATTGGTCTCCTTTTTCAACGGACGCCCCCTCCCCCTTTCGATAAAGTCCTGAGATCCACCACTGAAATTAATAATACAAAAGCAAGTTTATGCAAAATTGGACCCCTGGACACACCAGTGGTTGAGATCAGGTACCTAGGAGGAATAAGCCATCCTCTGCTGACCGGTCATACAAATTAAGTTATGGTCACAAGAAGGGGGGGGGGCTAAATCCGCTCATTACCGTTTCAGTCCACAATCATAACACGTATGTGTACATGCATGTGGACTGAAATGGTTGATGATGAAAAATGTAGCACTATAGTAATACCCTCTCCGCTTTTCTCGTGCAATTTCTCATGAATTAAAATGAAGGATTGTGTGCTCGCCTTGTCATGCGGGTTTTATCATGTTGTTCATTTCCAAATATATATGGGAGGCTTTGAATCGTCGAAGAAAATCAAGCCTACCTGGATTAAGAATTTTCTTACAGCCACCCTGGCATATATCTTAATTCAGTACAACAAGTAGTGGGGTGGGGTGGGGGTCCTTGGCTTCCACAATATTTAGGGGAACATTTTACTTCATTTTCACGTCTTCTATTATTTGTATCGCCCCTTTATTGTCTCCGCGTTCATTATCTCGTCTACAATCATTTCGTCAAAACTGCAAAGTGTCCTCTGTGAGGATTCGGGGTTAATATTAAGGTGTTACTTGTTTCCGTAAGAAGCGACTGAATGGGGCTGCCCTTCGGGAATTGATACATAAAAAACTGAGTCCTGCCTCAGTCACAGCAGGTTGTACATGATAAAGAGTCCCACCTGCTCAAAAGCCATAAGGCGCAAGCAAAAGACATTAAATTTGCAGCTTTTGCACTTGCAATGGTACAGTCTCCATAGGAGTGAGACAATATACAAATCTTTTAGATTGTACGATAATTAGAAGTTTGCCCCCCCGCCCCCACAACACACACTTTCTGTGGGGGGATTTTAACATTACTCACCGACTGGCCATTTTGTCTCAATAGCAACGAATACTGTTTTGCATAACAAACTCAATCCGATTTTGGCTAGTGCTACGCGGGTATTCGTCCGGATAGTTGGCCGTCATGTTACTTTTGCCAAAACAGTATTCATTCTATTTTGAGCCCAAATGGCCAGTCGGTGAGATAATGTTATGAAACACATTGCATGCTCACTGAAGCGAACATATTCATTGCTGGTTTTGTTTATAATTCTTAAATTTACATCTAACTATATATTGAAAGCATTTATGGTCATTAACTCAAAATTACACATTCGGATATGTTTAAAAATGTGAGGTTATCTAGGCACTCTCATTAACCAACTAAAAACCTATGATGATGTATAGAGATGCAGGGAAAGGAAACTAAGGTGGAGGCTAGAGAACGCGGGGACGAGAAGGAGAAATGCGGGAGAAGGGAGAGGGGCGGGGGGGAAAGCGGAGGGATGAAGAGAAGGTAGCTGTAGGGGGGGGCGGTAGAGGGAGCACGGGAGGAGGGGGCGGGAGGAGGGAGCGGGACCCCCCTTTCCACCCCCTCACTACAATATATCTTTATGTGAACATTTGTAAACATTAAACAAGAGGGCCAATGGGCCACATTCGCCTCACCTGAGTGACCTTGGCCCTGACTCAGCAGTGGTTGATTTGGAAGACAGTTTTCACGTTTCCTTAAAATGCCAGGTGGTCGGAGAAGACATTTTTATGCAAAACTTTGACCCCTGTTGTGGCCTTTCCCCTACCCCAGGAGGTTGGATCTGATCAAATTTGATTCTACTCTATTCAGGAAGTCCTTTGAGTAAATCTTTTGTCTTTTGGTCTTGAGAAGAAAATTTTTTAATATATATTCAAATGTAAAATTGATTCCCTATAGTGTCCCTACTATTACCCCTGGGGGGTCATGATTTGAACAAACCTTTGAATTTCCACTAATCTCAGGAAGCTTCAATATAAATTGCAGCTTTGCTGTCCAGTGGTTCTTCGAAAGAAGATTTTTAAAAGATTTCCCCATTAATCATTATGGTAAAAACTGGATCCCCTATTGGGGCCCCCTCCGGTACCTCCCGGGGTTCATGATTTGAACTAATCTGAATCCCCACTAATCGGAAAGCTGTCAATTATAAATTTCAGCTTTTATGGCCCAGTATTCTGTGTTTGAGAAGAATTTTAAAAATATTTTCCCTATATAATTATGTAAAACTTTGATTCCCCTATTGGAGCCATCTACCCGGGGGATACATGAGTTGAACAAACTAAATCTCCTCTACATATCAGGAAACTTCCCATTAGATTCAGCTTTCCTGCCAGTGGTTCTTGAGAGAAGAAATTTTTTAAAGATTTCTTTCCTATATAATCATATGTAAACTTTGATCCCTATGTTGGGGCCCCACCTCGTCCCGCGGGGTCAGATTTAAAAAAACTTGAATTCCTCTATACTCAGTGAAGCTTCCATGTAAATTTTCAGCTTCTGGCCAGTGTTTCTTTGACAAAGACGATTTTTAAAGATTGTTGCTATATAATCACCGTGTCAAGACTTTTGATCCCCTATTGTGGCACCATAAGTACCCCGGGGTCATGATTTTGAACAAGACTTGGAATCTCCACTATATCAGGAGCTTCCATATTAAATTTAAGCTTTCCTGCCCAGTTGGTTCTCTTGAGAAGACGGATTTTTAAAGATTTTCCTACATAATCACATGTCAAATTTTGATCCCCTATTGTGGCCCATCGTACCCCGGGGTCATGATTTGAACAAACTTGAATCTCCAGGGAGCTTTTCATATAAATTTCAGCTTTTTCTGGCCCAGTGGTTCTTGAGAAGAAGATTATTACAATGACACCACCTGAGTTTTTGCATTTTGTGATTAAATCTCCCCTTTGATTGGAGGCCTGGTCTTCATTTTGAACAAACTTGATTCCCCTTTACCCAAGGATAATTGTATTAAGTTTGGTTGAATTTGGCCCATCGGTTCTTGAGAAGAAGTCAAAAATGCTTGAAAAATTAAAGACCAGACAGAACCAGACGGACAGACAGACAGACGACGGGACAAACGGCGATCAAATAGCTCATTTGAGCCTTCGCCTTAGGTGGAGCTAAAAATGGAAAAATAAAATCTTGACCATGTTCTAGCTCAAAATTGTGTCTACGCCCCTTTTAGTCAACATTTTGCTGATCTTGCCATCATTATAAGACATGTATTTAGTTTGCAATACAACGTGACATTGGGAAGCAAAATCTAATCTGGTACGTGATTTCGTGCCTATTCTTACGCCGTTTCTTTATGTTTGTTGAGATCTGGAATACGGGATAAACCCCATTACCTGACCAAGATCATTAGGCATCATGGCGGCGCGTTACCTGTTCACGAGAAAATGCTTACTCCTTCCTAGCATTGATCCCACTCTGGTATATCAATAACATCCGTGTTTGCCCAACACCTAAAATTCTATTCCGATATAGGATTTATCAAGATTGGTCACATTCCATCGTAATCTTTACCTTTGCATCGGCATTTTGCAATTCGAATTCCATGACCGTTTGATGTAAAGGCAAAGATAACGAAACAGTATCAATCTCATTAAGTCCCAATTTAGAATAACAAAAAACAAGAATTGGGAACATGGATCCCCTGAACAACACCGGAGGAGTAAGCATTCCCTGTTGACTGGTCACACCCGCACGTGAGCCATAGTCTTTGATTCAGGTTAAACGAGCAATCCGTATGTCAAATCATGCGTGTAAACAGCTTAACAGCCCTATTGAAACACCACCAACAACCATTTGACTCAATCGGTAGTCATATTGGTAAACTAAATCTGTTATTACGACCTATAAAATTTACAACATGCGTCTTCAAACGTGACTGTGAAACCCCTGACACAACATTGTTGGTAAGAGCCTGCCTCGATTCAAAAACTGATCAAATAGCAGATATAAGTACATTCTGTCGAAATGGGTTAAAATGCCTGTCTGCGGATTTCCAACTATGTTCGACCGTTCTTTACATACCTAATTTCAACCTGATTACCTTAGTCTACCTGATCAAGATTGTAGGGCTGCAATGACTTTGAAATCTCAAAAAGAATGTAGTACCTGCCTCTCGCCTCTTGGTGTGTCCGAGATCTGATTTACCCACTTTTTTCTGCATTTCTTTACAGGACATTATATGATTGATCAAGGTTCGTTTCTTATACTTTTCTCAAATTGATACCTGGTTTATCTAGTCCCACATCCGTTATGTAACCGGAGGGGACTATAGCTTCTTCTTTGGTGTCGTCTGTCTTCATGTCTGTCTGTCTGTCCCCATTTGGTTTTCCGCACTTTTTTCTTACTGCTTGCAGATTATTCATTTGATACTTTGGTACATTTGTTTTGCCACATACCATATTACAGATCAAGTGTCGAGTATTCTTTAATCCACTTACACTATTTGCCACAGAGTGATTATGGTCCTTTGGACTTAGAAATTTTCATAAAATTATCAGTTTTCCGCACTTTATTCATCTCACTGCTTGAGATATCATTTTGATATTTGGTACATTGCTTTGCATACCAAGTACAGATCAAGGTTCGAGTGTTGTTTCAATCTATCACTTTTTCACTGAGTTATGGCCCTTGGACTTTAAGAAAAATGTTTTCATAATTTATCAGTTTCGCCTTTTTTGTCTCACTGTTTGCAAGATATCATTTGATATTTGGTACATTGCTTTGCCATACCAAGTTACAGATCAAAGTTTGGTTTAGATGACTTTGACTTTGCATATTGTCAACTTTCCTTTTTGGTGTAGTAATGTACCACTATCACCTGCTTATGGTGTGTATGTCTCTCAGTTGATTCGATTCACAAGGGCATGCCATGCGTATGATGATTTTTTAAAGCGGCCCAACTACTACCCAAAAAGTTTATGTGCAGGGTTATAACATTCGTTTAAAGTCATCATTTCGCAAATTCATCGGTCGCTATACTGGACCTTGTTTGCGATACAAATTATCACTAAAATCATATGTTGACTGATTTGTTTCAATACCCTTTGTTAGACTGTCATTTTCATACTAGATTTGGACGACGGGTAACCCCGTTTACTTTGTTTCGACTACAGGCCTCACGGCGGATGTGACCGAGCAGAGGATGCTTACTCCTCATGGCACCTGATCCTGCCTTCGCTTCGTCGAAGGTCCGTGTTGCCCTACACTCGATTTTGTATGGTTTTTTTTTTGACTATGATTACGTTTGATACTTGTTACTCTCGCCATTTTATATCGCATTCATGTTATTACTGGAGTTTTATGACCCTTGGACTTAAAACAGTTCATAAATTATCAGTTCTCCACACTTTTTTTCTCACTGCTTGCAGATATTCATTTGATATTTGGTACATTCCTTTGCCATACCAAGTTACAGATCAAGATCGAATTTGGATTTGATCTATTCATTTTTCACTAAGTTATAGCCCTTGTCCTATCCTGGCTCACCAATATTCCCTTTTACTATAAATATATGATATAGCCTACATAATGAAATTAGGATATTGTTGCAGTCCAATAATTTGTGTAACCGGTAGGGGACTATGTATTGCTGTGCAGTACTCTCAGAATGCTTGTTGGTTCTTTGTTTTTTTATTAATTATGAAGCTATTTCATCGAATTTTTCTAATTACTCTAGTCTATCGGCTTTCCTAACTCTATAGTTTATCGGCTATTTTAAATGATGGTAGTCTACTGGCTTTTTAAAAGATATTAGTCTATTGGCTTTTCAAATGATATTATAAACAGACTATTTCCATGACAATGGTTTCGGCGGCGAAAGTATTCATAAAAGTCATTCGGAAATAAAGAAATAAAATCAAATGAAATCAGATAAAAATAAAATGTAATGAAAATAAAAATTAACAAATCACATTACAAAGACTATTACTTGAAGCTTTTCCAATCATGACGCGCGATACGAGCATAAGTTTAAAATACTGGTGGTTTATGTTTTGTGTGTCCGCCCTTTGCGTTCCTTTGGATTTTTTTCAATATCCAAGGACTTTTGAGAAATTCATAAACCAAATATACTCGAATCGACTATTACACCTATTTTATTTGTTTAAATGCTCTTAAGTTTAATGGAACCTGAAATAAATTATTCCGAACAATTATTTAATTCATATTAAAACACCACACACTAGTGAAGTGTAACAAAGGAGTAGGCCCACAAAGGGTGAAAATCGGCCCTGTAAAATGGTCAAAATTAAAGTAAAATTTCAACAAATTATTTTCTGCAACAACGATAGTCTAGGTATCATAGTTTACCAGAATGGTAAAATTTTTGTGTTTTGCGTTGGTACAAGTATATCTAAGATCTAATACCCCAAACATCAAGAAATAGCATAAAATACAAACATATCCATAAAATCACCACAAAAATATGTCGATTTTAAGCAAGTTCTTGTATTTTATGATATTTCATGATGTTTGGGAGTTAGATCTCCGATACACCGATGCAAAACTTTTACCATCCTGATAAACTATCATACATACACTAACACTATCATTACATAGACTAATTTATCTATGTATTTATAAATTTTGTTTCTTTACTTTTAACTCTTATTTTCTCTTTCTGTTGTTTTTGCAAAAAGATTTTATATAAAGCTTTGGTCGGACCCATGCATAGTGCATAATGACAGGCAAAAACGGAGGACAGAGCAAATGCTTGAAAAGTGAACAATGTACATCTTTTGTATACCTATCATAAGAGCGTCTATATGTTGGTAGCAGTAATTACTATTACAAGTGAGAAGAATAAAAATGAGGGAACATTAATTAAAAGGAATGGCTTGATAATTATTATCACGTATGCTTATAATGAGGCTTAGCAGCGATTTATTGATAAAAACCAATGGACTATTTACTGTAATTGTACGCTAATAACGAGGAGAGGAGGTGGCTCTTATTCTAGATTGACAAAGATAATGTAGGTTAATTAGTAATTGACAATACGTAGGGGAAACTGGGGACAATGGACATACATAGAAGGACCATTAACCACCGATGTATACCATTACATTCAAAAAGGTAAAAAAAAAAACCTTTGTCGAGCATTTCAATCTCGCAGGACACAAATGGATAAAGATGACAGTCACAGTTATTGAATATAACATTCACTGGATTTGTGTGGAGAGGAAGAACAAGGAGAACTCTGAATACAAAGACTGACGTCATTCCACCCCAATGGCACGAACCAACAACTTTACCAATGCGAAGCGCATTGATGAAAAGTTTTACCGTCTAAAATCTCGGTGATAACCTGCATATCACCCGAAAAAAATATAAGATTTATTTCTTATCATTTAATTCTATATTAATGTTCATTAGACTTTACTTGTTGTTCAGGTACGTGATCGAAAAATCACCTCAATTCTTAAAAAGGTGTTTTAACCAATGAGAATCGGTGCTAGGTGATTACGTGAGATAAAATTAAATGATATGTATGTCTCTCTACTGATCCGATTCACAAGAGCTAATGAAAATTAAGTTGATGTTAAAGTCGTTCCAATGGCTTCGTTTACAGTAAGCATTTTGCAAATTCTATGGTCCTTATAACAAGCAAGCTTCTCAATACAGCTTGTCAATAGGCGAAATGTTGTCTGAAGTTCTTAAACAGTTCTTTATATACTGATTTTGGCTGCGGATTACTCCATTTGATCAAGATATAGGGCTCACGGCTGGCAGGAGATACTTACTCTTTCTGGGCAACTGGTATATTCAGGGGTCCGTGTTTGTCCAACTCCTTGTTTCTTATAGGAGTTATGAGATGGACGACTGTTCGTTATCTTCACTTTTTCATATGGTAGGTTCGTGTCGTTGCCATTTCAGGACTTTGTATGATTCTTGGAATTAGCTTGTATCCACGTTAGGAATCAAACAAGCATTGGGTGTTTTACTGTTTGTTGAAATTGGGTGTGCTTAAATAGCGAATGACAGGTAACAAACTTAGGGCCTAACAATTGGTATGAAACACGTTAGGTAGCATTCGACCGAACGACAGGTTATATTGTAAGACCATTGATCGAATTTGTGAAATGCTGACTTCAAACGAGACAGTTGAAATCTTGTTTGTCAGTAGCTTGCCTCAATTTAAATCTTGATCATGCGCAACGCATGTTCTCGCGTATTGAATCAGCTGAGATATATAAAAGCCAGAGGCAGGTTATTAGTGGAATATTGCTACATACATGTAGATATGGGAAATTAACGATGGAGAAGCTTAAGTCATTTCTTTTGCCATATAGCCGAATTGTGAATTTTCCGTTAACATATAAGTTCAGTAAGATAAATTTGACGGAGTTATTCAAGATTCTTTGTTGTCTTTTATTTTGGGTTAATTGGGAAATGTACATGAGAGATAGCTTCGTCGATCCATGTATAAATAATGAGTGCCACAGCAAGAATTTTCCTTTCACATGTAGGGGCTTTTGAATGATTCTGCCTAACAGGAATACCAAAAAGGCCAGCTAATAAAGGATCACAATGCTTGCCCATTGGAATTCCAACAGACTGCTGAAATACTTTGATATTCAAAGACTACATATGTATTGTCAATGATTAACTCATCTTTTCTATTTTAACTTCAGAGTATTTGTGCAAAACATCAGAGTTTAACAAAGCAATTTTGTGAATGATTGATCACAAGATAAGAATATTTCTGTTTTCCAATTTTACTGGAAAAACAGCTCTGTATGTCAAGTGTTGAAAAGTCATATGTTTTAATGTTGTTGATTTTGTCAATATTTTGTGATTTCAAATTCGCTAAATGTTCTTTGGGATTTTTTATATACCTCATTTTAGAATCTACATGAAGTAAACATAAAGTAACATAAAATTACACATACATGTACATGGTAATTTTCCGATAACTATTAGAATAAATGAATCATTCGTGAATAATACAATATAGCCATGCTTCCTCCCACTCCACAGTCGCTATCTAGCGTTTATCAAAACAAGAACTAAAATGTTAAACGAACAAGTTAAACTGTGAATTGGATCCTTTAGTAGCTAAGAGGAATTATATACTGATATAAAGATAAAGATATTAATATTATTGATAAGCTACAAGATAACAAAACACAAAATTCACGTTACATTGACATCTCAGAACATAACGAAACAAAGATGCATGACTAGTTGATACCTCAATACATAACGAAACGAAATATAAAGATTCATTTGAAAATCATGGCTCCCAAAAGGGCGATTACCCTATACCCAGTTATATCAGACAGACGGGAGGAAACATACAGTCCCTTACAGCTAAAAATAATCTGCCTTTCATTTTCATATATGCCATTTTATACACGATCTAGCTATAGATGCCAATTTTAAGTTGATAACCTCACAAATCATCCTCTATTTTATATCAACATCTCCTAATGTACCTCATTAGGAAGCGTGGGAAGTTTGAAAGATGTTTTGGAATAATGAGCATATCAATTAGTGTCCTAAAGGTACCATAAAAAAGCAACGGATCTTTATTTACATGCATTTTTGTATTCATTAATTTAAGGTGTGCATGGAGTTATTGACATCAAACAAATGTTCCAGGAACAGTGTTTTCTATATCATAGTTATCAAGACAAAGTGCATGTACACTTATGATAATGCATTAAACTTCTATCAAACCTTATAATGTACAATATTTTATCTTCTGGGATAACATATATTATATATCATAAGAACAAAAATAAGATACATTCAAGTGCAACGATATCATGAAGTAAATTCGTCGAAAACTTACCTTGTTATTCGCTGTCGTTATTCTTCCATAAACATTTTGTTGCACAATCAGCCAACGGGGAAAGGGATTTACCGAGGATCAAGCATCTCTTTGCTGATTCAGACAGTTGTCAGCTACCTGTATCTTACTGTACAATGAATATTTCATGGTCGTTTCATGGTTTATTATATAGCTTCGTCAGGTAAATGCGAAACGCCCCTAAATGTCGACAGTCTGATAAAAGGAAAATAGTTCCCTGATTTGGAATTCAATTTTCCTAAGTACTGACAGTAAGTACAAGTAATACGCAAACAAAATCTAGCTGGTATATCATGTAATCATCAGCTTGAATATACAAAAACTGTTAATTCATATTAAAATCCGTTGTTTGTCATGTGCGTCTATGAAGACATGGTTTGTTTCAGTCTAGTTAGATACAGTTTAAGCGTCGCCTGTTCCCCTGTGAATATACAAATCCGCGACCTACTATTCTACACCATTGTTCAAGCTGTTGAAAAATATATTTCCTGGTTTATTTTAAACCCTTCTTGATTTAAGAATAATAAATGCTGTGGTGGTAATATTGTATGACTGTTTTGAGTATAGAGTTTGTCTTTCTTGGATTATTTTCCTTTATTGCAGTTTTAAATATGGAAATCATTGCCAAATATGGAACAAATTGAATAACTTACAGGTCAATGATATAGATCTATATTTTACGTGATTTTAAAAAAGCATTCATATTCCTAAAAATAATACAGAAAGAAGTCGCACATATTGCAGAAAAAATGCATTGACCAGCAAAAGCGGGTAAATCATGTCACGAACCAAAGAAAGCTAAGCACTTCACTATTTTCATGCCAAATAGCTTTACATTCAGAAAACATCTTTTGTACATCTAATATATATACATTTTAAATAAATAATTTATGTTCGGATTGTTAAGGTGGCATATTTTGGCGATGGAATTTTAACAAAAGTCTGTCACTCATATTCAGACGGCATAAGATTCACACGACAAGCTATACATCCTGGACCATTCTTTAATGTGCTACGAGGCCTCCTT
>CAJDSM010000679.1:19628-35276 GCA_903981925.1 Ostrea lurida | reverse complement strand
CCGCCAAGGTTACATTAAAGTCTTTTGGATCCTTAATCCGGATCGCAACGAAATTAAATGGGGTCTTCCTTAGACGAAGATGTATCAGTGTACCAATTTTCAAAGCGATTTGATTATTAGTTTGTGTGGTGGGATATTTCTTTAGCTTACCTTGGCTGAAGCCTCAAGTGAGCTATTCTGATGGCCCATTGCCTGTCGTCCGCGTCTGTCTGTCTTTAACTTTTTCACATTTCGACTTCTTCTCCAGGCTTGGGGTTATAAAACTTTTTCTGTATCATACTCAAATTCGTACTTGTTGTGCCATTCATTTATCTATGCACAGCCATGTTTGTTTTAGAAATTCTCAGATCAAACCCAAAGCATACTAAACATCTGACCATTTAAGTATAAGAATGATTATATCAAAGTTTCGTAAAGATTTAGATCACAAAGTTTGAGCTTGAGTATGAAAACGTGCTCCAAAAAGTTTTATAACAGTTTATGACCATTGTCAAAGGGGAGATAATCACAAAAATGCAAAATTCGGGTGGTATTATTTTAAATAAAGAACCATTTGGCATTTGGTCAGAAAAGCTGAATTTTACATGAAAGCTTCCTGACATAGTGGAGATTCAAGTTTGTTAAAATCATGACCCCAGGAGTTAGGGTAGTTACAACAGGGTATCAAAGTTTTAAATGCAAATGTATAAGGAATCAAACTTGGCACAAAGCATCCTTAGAAGTGAAAGGCCATATACCCATCTACAAGAGCATATGATGGTTTATGAATTTTTAGTTGAGTTTAATAATTAATAAATTTTAGTCTTTAATCTTTGAAAATTGTTTTCTGAACCAAAGTGCTTGTATAATGATAGTTTTTCTCAAACTTCTTTATTGCTAGAAATTGCTACTCAGGTGAGCAATGTGGCCCATGGGTCACTTTTTTCCCCCAGTTTAGGTCGTATAATTTTCAACAAAATTACCCTCTAATTAAAAAAAAACTGTATTGTTCAATTAACTCATTAATCAGTTGAAAGATCTTATGACTAACTGATTCTGAAATTTTGATCGATTGCCATTCCTATAGTTATGAACTTTAACCAAAAAAAAAAAAAAGTGCTGCGGTTTGTTAAAAGTGTATTAACATGTTAAAAATCATTTTGCAAATTATCATTTTTACTATGCTATTGCACTTCTAGATTCACTGAATCTTTTCTCTTATATTTCTTTTGAAGGTGACATTGCCTTCATCATTTAGTAAATTCATGTTTGTTGCAAACTAGTTTGATCTGGTTTTGTAGTACTACCTGTCCACGTAACCTTTACCACATATGGATCGTCGTCAAGGTCAAAGGTTGCATTGACTGTTCTGTTTAGAGGAATGAAATGGTAAACAATATAATATTCTAGTACTTAAACCTAGTTTCTATGTTTAGAAAATGCATGAAAATATAAATATAAACAATAAAATGTCTTTCTTGGTTTATTGAATGAAGGCAGCTTATGCGAGTTATGATTTTTTTTTCTGCAATGCTAGCTGCCTTCATCACCCAATAAACCAACAGTGGATTATAAAAAAATTCTGAAGAACTTATAGTATATTTGAAATCACAGAACAAATCAACAACATCAAAACATATGACATTTCAACATTTTACACAACCATTTTAAATACAGATCATGACCCCTGGGGGTAGGGTGGGGGCCACAATAGGAAATCAAAATTTTAAATGCGAATACAAAGGGAAAATCTTTTCTTGGTCCTTGTGTTAGACGAGTTCATTGCCACAAATGAGGAGGGCCCTTGGGGTCATGACTGCCCCCCTTTTACAGATAGTTTAATATTTTGAAAACTATTGGGATCCCCACCCTTAAACCATATATTTCCTTGTGCTCAGACGTGTGGAGGGACCTTAAGGTCATAACTGACTCCGCCCTTTTACAGATGCTTTAATATTTTGAAAACTATTTAGATCCCCACCTTCAAACCATATGTTTTCTTGATCCTTGTGTTGAGACAAGTTTATTGACACATATGTGGAGGGCCCCTTGGGTCATGACTGACCCGATTTTTTAAAAATGGTCTAATATTTTGAAAACTATTGAGATCCTCACCCTCCATCCATATATTTTCTTGTTCATTGTATCGCAACAATTTTAAGATAATATAATAAAAGGGGCCCAGGGGCTATGCCTGACCCCAACCTGTCATATGTGGTTATCTGTCTTATTTTCTTATGAATGAATGTTCATTTATGGGTATTGGAAGATGACAGAGGTTGACGTTTTAGTCCATACCTTTGAATGATGACAAATTGTAAATCCTAACCGCCTGCTCTTATCTATGAAGCGAAGTATTCAGGTGGCCCATGGGCCTCTTGTACATGAAGTTGCTACAGAAAAAGTAATCCACGAACAAATAAATAAATTCCACCAATTCTATAACCACCTTGGTGGAGGCACTCAACAAGGGCAATAAGAGATTTCTGACCTCGCAATGGTTCTGTATCTGGATCGCCACCAAAAATTAATGGGGACTCCCTTAGACCAAGACACATCTGTGTATCAATTTTCAAAGTGATCTGATAATTAGTTTTCGCATGAAGTTGCTAACAGACAAATAGAAAGCGCCTCCGATTTGATAACGTCCTTGGCTGAGGTGCTAAAAATGATATTCCTATTGATATCAGTATTCGTATTGCTCAGTAGTTTTTAGCTCACCTGAGCCGAAGGCTCAAATAAGCTTTTCTCATTAAAATTCGTCCGCTGTCTGTCGTCGTTGTAAACTTTTCACATTTTCGACTTCTCCAGAACCACTGGACCAAATTCAACCAATCTTGGTACAAATCATCCTAGGGTATAGGGGATTCAAATTTGTTCAGATGAAGGGCCAGGCCCCCATCAAAGGGGAGAAAATCAAGAATATGCAAAAATAGGGTGATTGTCATTTAAAAATCTTTTGAAGAACCACTGGGCAAGAAAAGTTGAAATTTATATGAAAGCTTATTGATATAGTAAAGATTTAAGTTTGTTCAAATCGGTAGGATGGGACCAGAATAGGTGGTCAAAGCTTTACATGTATATAGGGAAAATCTTTAAAAATCTTCACTATAACCATTAATTCAGAAGACTGGATATTTACTTGAAAGCTTCTTGATAAGTAGTGGATTTAAATTCAGAATCATGTCCCCAGGGGGTAGAGTGGAGCAATAATAGGGGATCAAAGTTTAACATACTGATATAAGGGGAAATTTTCTCTAGAACCATTTAGCCAATTTAATTAAACTTGGTACAAATCATCCTTGGATGAACGGGATTCAAATTTGTTTAAGTGAAGGGCCAGGCCCCAATCAAAGGGGAGATAATCGCGAAATTACAAAAATAGGGTGGTGTCATTTAAAAGTCTTTTTAAGAACCACTAGACCAGAAAAACTGAACTCTATATAAAAGCTTGCTGATATAGTGGAGAGTCAAGTTTATTCGCCCCGGGGGTAGGGTGGGGCAACAATAGGGGATCAAACTTTTACATGCGAAATATATAGGGAAAATCTTCTCGAGAACCATTGAACCAAGAGAAAGGATCTTTATATGAAAGTTTCCCGATAGAATAGATCCAAGTTTATTCAGATCATGTCCCAAGGGGATAGGGTGTGGCCACAATAGGGGATCAACGTTTTACATGTTGATATGAAGGAAAATCTTCTCCAGAACCATCGGGCCAGTTTCATCCAAACTTGGCACATAAGGGGATTTTAAGTTTATTCAAATGAAGGGTAAAATTCCCATCAAAAGGGAAATAATGATTAAAAAATTGCAAAAATGGGGGTGGTGTCATTTAAAAATCTTCGTCATAACAACCACTAAACCAGAAAAGTTGAAATTTACATGAAAGCTTCCTGACATAGAGTATGTTAAAGTTTGTTCAAATAATGACCCCGGAGAGAGGGTGTTGCCACTGAAGGTGATCAACTTTTACATAATTATGCTGATGTATAGGAAAATTCTTTAAAGATATTTCTTGAACTATATAATCTAACCTAGGCTAGGCTAGGCTAGGAAGAAAGATGGATGAAAATGCTTTTTAAAATTACCACTGCTGAACAACAGCAGGGCCAAGGTCACTCAGGTGAGCGATGTGACCAATGCGCCTCTTGTTACCAATTATATTGCGTGGGAAATTAATACCGAGAATGTTAGAGTTTCTCAGAAAACATTGTTTATACTTTGGTTCAAGTATGTGATTTGTTTTTTGGCGTGTACTAGTTAGTGTTTGATGGCGAGACATTTGACGGTGTTGGCGGTTGGTGGCCTCACGTGTGGCTCGGTGTGTATCCTAAAATTATTTTTACACATTTTACACATGTAATATCACCTCAAATATGGCTTATTTCCCATCGTTGGGAAAATTGAACGGACCTATAGTGAGAAGCGATCCCCAGCTACCCTTGCTGTGAAGTAGCAGGTTATAGGCCCGTTCAAAACTAGAAATGGCCCATCTTTGAAATGAAAGTGATTTTACATGTATACGATTGTCTATAATGGTTTATCATATGCATATCTAATGTAACTGAATGCTTATAAATTGAAACTAGATGACATTGTGTCCGTACGCCTCGAATGCCACCGCCAGCAGCAAAGTTTTTCTGTGATTCTTGAGGGCATATATTGCTCAACTTGAGTTGCGAAGACAAAATGCTGCCTTACACATAAACATCGAAGTCCAGGGGTCATAACTCCTGTACAAAATTTTGAACAGCCTTCCTTTTCCTCACATATACATGTTGTGAACATTGAGTGTATCGAGTTTTATTGAAATCCTTATTATACACACCATAAGCAGGAGATAGTGGTATATTACTACATAGAAAGGGAAAGTTGACGATTGAAAAGTTAAAGTCATCACGCTTATCATGTAGTTGTCAGCCTGCCATTAGAGTCAATGTTACGTAAAATATGTCCTATAATATCCAAATACGAAGCACATCTGTCAGTGTTCTTTGTTTCGAGATCTTCGTGATATATCAAATGGACACAATTGGGAAAAGTATGATCGTTAATTGATAACACATCATCTATATACCGATACGTAAGGTTGAAGGACACGGCAAGGTTTTCGTTTTTATTCCGCAACAGTTTCTATACAAATTCTGCTTCATATGAATATAAAAATAAGTCTGCCAATAAGGAGGCACAATTAGTGCCCATAGGAATACCAACCAATTGTTGGAAGACCTGGTCTCCAAAGACTACATAAATATTACATATAAGAAACCTAAGTATTCTGTTATTGATTGTGGGCAATCAGAGTGTTTTCTAACAAAATATGTGTCTTGTTTCTCAACGACTAGAAATTCGTATTTTCTGGTGCCGTTTTTGTTTAAAAAGCAATTATCTATAATCTGAAAAAGTCTAGATTTTAATTTATCGTGCGGAATCATTATGTAAAGTGTGGAGAAATCGTACGTTTTGATGCAGTCAATTTTAGAAAATTCTCCTGATTTTAGGTTACCCAAAAGCTCTTTTGGGTTTTTAAGAATCCACATCTGATTGACACCACTTCTGGAATATGTAGTGGAACAGTATCTCTGAAGAGACTCTTTAATAGCTGTTAGTAGTTTAGTTAAAAGTAAAGAAAGAGGCTTAGTAGAACACTTACTGGAGACAGCGATGTTTCTTTGTTTGTTAGGGTTTTTATGCAATTTCGGAATCCAATAAAGGTATGGTAATTCAAATTGTCCTGATTTTGCGAAATATTGAAAGTATTTAAAACAGAAAGACGATTTTGAAAAATTTCATATTTTGTGAAATTGCTGAGAATGTAAGTAGGATTCCTAGATGTTGAAGTAAATCCTGGTTCATTTAAAAGACAATTATAATAGTAACTTTTACATACAAAGACAACGGTGTTACTAGCTTTATCAGCTGAAACTAGTACAAAGTTTTCATGTAGTCTATGTAACTCATTTACCATTTCTGGCTTCTTAAAAACAGAGGGATAAATAGTACGCATTTTCCCCGTCAAATGGTGAATACGGGATTTTAATAAATTCCGAATAGTTTTGATCCTTTCAGACCTAAAAGTGTCAAGCTCCTCTACCTTAGATTTCATAATTCATGATAGTCATGAATTATATCATCATTTAAATGAGCGAGGTTCTCGGAATTTAGTACCTTTGAAAATAAGGGACTTATGATCCTCATTTTGGACTATATTTATACCCCCGTAGAAATATGAGAAACGGAACTATAATCAAATGAGGAAGAGGAACATGTACACTTTGGAGGATTCCGTTGTAAGTGTTTAATATCTAGACACTGCAACGTCTGTTTGTAATTAAATAACTTGGATGCAATCTATATGAAATACAAGGTGTGGATTTAAGGTGGAATACAGGACTGTGGCCCTATCTTGACCCTGGAGACCACCATTTGAGCAAAATTGAATCTAAACTATACAATAACACTTCCATGTTGATTTGACAAACTGTGCACTTACTGTTCTTGAGCAGAATAATTTTTACGATACTTCCTTATATAAACCTATATCAAACTTTGCCCCCCCCCCTTTTGTGGCCCCATCCTACATCTGTGGGCATGATCTGAACAAACTTGAATATCCACTATATCAGGAAGAATTCAGATAAATATCCACTCTTCTGGTTAAAAGGTTCTTGAGAAGAAGCGTTTTAAAGATTTCCCTTTATATTTGCATGTAAAACTTTGATCCCCTACTGTGGCCCAATCCTACTCCCAGAAGCCATGATATGAACAAATTTGAATATCCATTATATCAGGAAGCTTTCATATAAATTTGTAAAGGTGTTCCCTATATATTTACATGTAAAACTTTGATCCCCTATATTTTGGCTCCATCGTACCCCCGGGGTCATGATTTGAACAAACTTGAATCTCCACTATATTAGGAAGCTTTCATATAGATTTCAACTTTTCTGGCCCAGTGGTTCTTGAGAAAAAGATTTTTAAAGATTTCCCCTCTATATTCACAAGTAAAACTTTGTTCCCCTATTTTGGTCCCATCGTACCCCTGGGGTTCATGATTTGAATAAACGTGGATTTCCACTATATCAGAGAGCTTTCATATAAATTTAAGCTTTTCTGGCCCAGTGGTTCTTGAGAAGAAGATTTTTAAATTACACCACCCCATTTTTTGTTCATTTTCGTTATTATCTCTCGATGAGAGTCTGGTACTTCATTTGTACAAACTTGAATCCCCTTTACCCAGTGATGATTTGTACTTGGTTTGGTTGGATTTGGCCCACCGGTTCTAGAGAAGTCGAAAATGTGAAAAGTTAACAGACAGATGGACGGACGGACAAAAGGCGATCAAAATAGCTCACTTGAATCTCCAGTACAGGTGAGCTAAAAAACTACTTGAATAAACTAATATTAACACGCTAATGTGTTTAATTTTCTCAGTATCTAAAAAAAATTCAGTAGTGTATAGAGAGTCCTTAATAAGATTTAGTACATTACTACTTCGATGTCCATTACGTTTGACCTTTGACATTTTTACCCTAAATTTGATAGTGAAAATGTTTGTCCCATGAGTAGTCAATATGTATGATATGGTGACTCTAGGTAGAAAATATAATGCTCTAGTGCTGTAAACCACATTGCTACTTCGATATCAAGTGCACTTGACCTTTGACTTTTTTTTACCTCACTTTCAATAGAGAACATTTCCGTTTCATTGAAACCCGTTGGGGTCTGGGTTGGAATAAGTGCCCAGCATGCCTTTATTTGCTTTTAAGCTTACGTGTCATAAAAGACGACTTAATGGGGCGGTCCTTCGGATAAGACCACAAAAACTATGCTCCGTGTCACATCAGGCGTGACACGATAAAGATCCCTCCCTGCTCAAAGGTCCCTAGTACCAAGCATCGGCTTGCAGCCCTTAACCGTCAGTGGTGACGTCTCAATGTCAGTGAAATATTCTCGGGTAGGACGCAAAACAATTTATAATCAATTAATCAATCAATCGTCTCATTGATAGTCAATATGTATGATATAGTGACTCTAGGCAGAAAAGATGATGCTCTAGTGCCTGGAAAGATATCCAGTTCACTTGACCTTTGGATCACAAATTTATTCGGGAACATCTTCGTGCCATGGATAGTCCATATGTATGATACGTATCTCTAGGTGGAAAAGATACATGTAATTAGACAACCACAGTAATTCGCTGCTGACTGTCAATATTATTAAAACTAAAAAGTGATGTGGCAACATCACAGAGGGCCCCGCTGGTTGAGCCATTAAAAATCTAATTCACAAACTATATTAGGTAGTAATCAATATTGACTCTTGATCTATGACCCTTGACAATATTTGTAGAAGGTTTAGTGATCCTCTGATGATTTACCCTGCTTCTATCAAGTTCGCAAGATATTAAAAGAATAGTCAATAGTGACCTGGAACTTTGATCATCGACCTTAAAAATCAATAGGTTTCATTCCATGGAGAACATTTGTGGAAGGTTTGATAATCCTCTGATGATATCCCTTTCTTCAACCCTGTTTACAATAGTTTGAGGCAATAGTCAATAGTGACCTTGACCTTTGACCCTTCACCTAAAAAAAGCAATAAGGTTTATCCACTCTTCATGTGCATCATTTTTGGAAGCAAAATAAGGATTTCACTGTGCCTCGATTTGGTTAAAAAATCAAACTAAAATCACCGTTATTTGACAATAACGGTAGTTTAAAATGGCACCTGATCCTACCTTCGCTTTTGTCGGAGGTCCGTGTTGCCCTACACTCGATTTTGTATATGTTTTTTGGATTATGATTACGTTTGACACAATGTTAACTTCGCCTTTTTGTATGTAAACAATTTATAAAATAACTTACTAATCTAATACCTTTAGATTTGTTTTGGCCTGATATATGTACACCTCCATCTATAAGTAATGAAGTATCTATTTTATATTCAACTTCTTGGAGCCTCGATACAGGGAAAAAACCTGATGATAAAAATCGATTAAACAGTCTGGGGATGATAGAAAATCGTAATTTATTAAATGACGGGGTTAAAAATCTAGTATTTCGAAGATTATGCAAAAATATAGCATTTAGGAAATGAAACATGATTGCTCGTTAATGCTTACCATATTGTGACACAGTTCTTTGGGAAAACTCACACAGAATAACCACGATGAAGGCAATGATGCTGAGAGGACTCATTATAAACTGCTTCTGTTTGCACTCTGAAATTGAGACTTTGATTCATTGTTTCCTTCACACAATTACGCATTAGATGACAACATGTATATCTATAAAACGCTGAAGTGTTTGAAATGATCATTAAATCATATGTTACAAACAGTATGCCTTAACAGAGCATTATTATTTCTTACTTAGTTTATCAAAATGACTGAACATGAACTTTTTTATTTTTATCTTATTCTTATATTGATATTCTTAGTGCTTTAATAAAAGTTCCTTATCAGAATGAATTAATACGAAATTGAATACTGACATCATATATATTCACTTTGCATCATTGTCATCATCACATCAATTGTTTAAAATAGAATAATCTGCATCTTTTGAATTTTTTTACACTGTAATTTTTTTTATGGAAATTGAATATATAAACTATAAAGATTCGAATCAAGAAATCTCTTCGGTCAAAATGTAAACAACAAGCGAGAAATAAGCCTCCAAATACAACATGTCTACAACGTGCTAATTCTATAAATAGAAAAAATGATAATCGTCATAGTCACGCCATCTACTTATATGGAAGTAGAATTCAAAAGCACGCTTGAAATGTTTGTAGTAAATAGCTTATATTCGACGTATTTCTGAACAATAAATGCAAAAATATATGATTAGATATCACATGCATACTTGTGATAAGTTATTTTAATATGTATACTATTGTTAACAAAGAATAAAAGGCAATGTGTTTATATCGCAAAACAATAATACAGTACTGCGCATGCTTATTACTCCTTTATTTTTATAGGTTGGTAATATTATAGATAATTAGAAACAACTACTTTGTTCTTGTGTATTTTTACTTCCAATGTTGTAATTACGCATGAAAGCATAACTTTATTAGATATATACATAGAAAAAAAATCTTGAAGAATTCATTTTTCGTAAAAATACAGATTATGCTACTTAAAGATGTTCACTAATGGCGTAGTTTTAAGAATACATCATTATACCTATACTGAAAAATCCTCTTAGGTCTACCGTTAAACACAAATATAGGAGCAGTAAATAATCCAATAATTGGTTTGATACAAGTTTTCTAACTATAAAACACATATGACCCTTTTAATTTTCGTTTAACCAGCTTACAAACATGATATACCACTTTGTCCATACATGTACATATAAAATGTATAGGTTGAACAAGAATTAATGTAAATTCAGCTAAATTCCAAATTATAGTGCCTGTCCCAGTTGTGAGTGTATATAGAGGATACTCAATGTTTTGTTGTTGAATAGAGAATTTGTTTCAAGAGTGAGACGGGATTTTAAAAAAAATCACGAGTGCGAAACATACGGTATAAATTCATTTTAAAGAAATTGTTACGCAAGGATTCACTTAGATACAAAGTTCAAATTTTGAAAATATGGGTGTTATTACGAAGTGTAATTTTTTTTTTTTAGAATTTCATCTGTTATAACGAATTCTAATGCAATTGTTTTGTAACATGTATTTTGATTGGCTAATACACTGACATTGAGATGGTAAAATGAGCGTTACGAGATGGGAAACTTTCGATTGTGACGTCACAATGCTGTGACGCAAAAACATAACGTCAAGCATAATAATTTTCATAACAAAATAGCAAAACAAATGTAAACATCAAGCAAAATTGCATTAGAATGGGAATAACTACCTTCTCATTTGTGATTTGCGACCGTTAATGCTGATTTAACGGTTGCAAACATCCGTTTAACCGGCTCCGCTTACGCGTCGCCGGTAAAACTCAGTTTAAACCCGTTAAATCAGCATTAACGGTCGCAAATCAACAAATGAGAAGGTAGTTATTCCCTAATTCTAAAGTTCGAAATACCGAATTAAAATTGAAATGATTTTTCTTAAATTCATAATTTCTAATAAAGAATTTATATTTGATAGGTCCTAAATGGGCTTCCGTATATATTGCAAAATGTACCACCCTACCTTATGTTTAATATCTAGGGATCCCAGCCAACGGAAATTCTCCAAATATTCAGAACAGGAGAGATGGGATTGACTTATTTTTATAAAAATCACTGATACCAAACACTACATTGCTGCAGATGTTGTAATAATTGCCACATTGCGTGCGTACTGTTTGTTTCAGTGAGTATTGTATATTTCAGTGAGTATTGTATGTTTCAAAGCGTGTTGTATATTTCAGTGTGGGTTAATAGAAACAGAATGTGTAGAAATACGATTTCCATATTTCAGATTAGAGTATTGATAAATTTTACAGCACAATCGGGGTGAATAATAAAAAAAATACTTCATCATTTGCGTCTCTTAATCCAGCAAAGCAGGCTTTGAAGCTGACGCAATAAAATAAATGAAATGCAATATTATATGCTTTCCTGCATTTTTTAAAGTTACATTTGAAAATTGAATATCTACGATGAAATTGTTCATGAGGAATGAAACAAAGAAATCAAATTGCAGTTATGCTTTGTTTGTTACTGTGATTTTTTAATAAATTCACAGTACTGTGAATTCCATAGTAATTTAAAGTAGATAACTTTAGATCCAAACAATACGCATTGTAAAATAATGAACGGTGGAAGGAGGGGGGGGTAAACAGAGCAACAGCATACATAAAAATCCACGCGTACAAATCAAAATCTCGAGTTTTGGTGTGCGAATGAATGAAAACAAGTGTGCAGCACACTACCTTTCGTGACTGAACTTAGTTAATGTGATACTCATAGTTTTAGGTTTCTATCAGCATCACAATACCTGCTATTGAAATGAACAGTACGGATAGGTATCCAGGAAAAGAAGCATAACTCTCACAATCAATTGAATTACACGGTTTTGATATTATCCAGTGATTAACCCGATTTGGAAAATTCGAATTGTTCGAAGTCTGATCCAACCCCATCACTTCGACCCCACCACTCTCATCATTATATGAGTAAAGTACACGTACACTCTTGTTTAGTATGTGGTACGCATCTACTTTTTATGATTTGTTTAGTTTTGTAGTTTTTTCTTTTAGACTACATCGCCATTTTGACGATCAAATGGTCGATTTTTACTCTCTTACAATTTCAAGATTATCAAATTAACACCTAATCATTCAAGAATTGCTATTTTACCGCTCTATCTCTATTATGTTATTTTGCGCATTATTTTGATTCAAGGCGATCCGCAAATTTTTCAGGCCTATCTAGGCATACTTAGCTAACCTGATCAACTTGTTGGCTCTTTCTTATATATTGTTGACCATCTTCTTAGACAATGCTGTGACGTACCAAACGACAATTCAGATCGCGATACCCCAGAACTGCGCAGCTCCCAGTAGTTTGGTCACTTCCCACACATTGTCTGACCCTTGCAACATCAACACAGTCTCCACCCAGTCCTTTAGCAAGCCTACTTCCGGAGATCCAGTTACAGGATGCTTCAACCCGCCAATCTAACCATGGAAGCCACATAGCCTACCCTGACCTCATCAACAGCGACAACGTCAACAAGTAAAAATCCTCGTGCTAGCATTTAAGATGAGCTTGGGGTTCACGTCTCACAAGCTATCAAAGATCATTTTTGGGCTTAACAATGGATCCATTTGCAGAAAGTTATCGGTTCGGAATCGCAAAAATTATGACGTACACACATTTTCAATTATATACGCCCAATTAGTTATAGAACCGAAAAGGGACACCATAGAATCTGACAGATCTGCTTCGTATTTGGATATTTTACTTAATATTGGCTCTAATGACAGACTGACAATCACATTATATGATAAACGTGATGACTTTAACCTTGCAATCGTCAACTTTCCTTTTTTATGTAGTAATGTACCACTATCACCTGCTTATGGTGTGTATGTCTCCATTTAATTAGATATGCAAGAGCATGTCATGCGTTTGAGGACATTTTAAAGCGAATCCAACTACTACCGTGTATACAAATTATCACTAGATCATATGTTGACTGATTTGTGTCATTTTCCTACAGGATTTGACAACGGATAATCCCGTTTACCTTGTTTCGACTTAGGGATCACGGCTTATGTGACAGGTCAGCAGAGTATGCTTACTCCTTCATGGCACCTGATCCTGCCTTCGCTTTTGTCGGAGGTCCGTGTTGCCCTACACTCGACTTTGTATATATGTTGATTACGTTTAACACATTGTTTACTTCGCCAATTTATATACAACAAATAAGCTACAATTAATAATTGACCGATGCAATTGTGACATTTGCAAGAAGATACCTGACAACGCACTGTTCTGACATTCAGGGCATCTCAAATTATATCCATACCATTCGTCTTGCGTACAGTCCCAACCCTAATTGTAACTGGCTTGCGAATAATCGGCAGTTTAGACTAACAATGTAAAATATCCCCTAATCTCTTTTGATATATGATGATGAATTATTGCTGATACTTTTTGAATCGAGGCAGGCTACTTACAAACAGGTTGTTGTTGCAGGGTTTCAACAGTCACGTTTAAATGCAACATTCGTAAATTCTATAGTCGTTACAACAATTTAGTTTACCATATAACCTACCATTGAGTCAAATGCTGTCTGATGTATTTCATTAGCCATTGTTAAACCGTTTTTCACACCACTGATTTGAACTAACAAATTGCTCCGTTTACTTGATCAAAACTATTTGCTCACGGCGGGTGTGACCGGTCAACAGGGGATGCTTACTCCTCCTAGGCACCTGATCCCACCTATTGTGTGTCCAGGGGTCCGTGTTTGCCCAACCGTTTTTGTATTCTGTTTAGGACTTACAAGATTTATCACTGTTCGTTATCTTTGCCTTTACATATAGGTAATCTCAGTCTCGCCGCTCTGTACATCAGTCAACAACCGCACTCATGTGTTACATTTGCAATTTTAAAGGCTCATGCCTAAACTCCAGTGTGTATTCTTAATAACTGCAGGAAAGGCAACGATAATGAACAGTGATCAATATTGTAAGTCCTAAAAATAATTCAAAACAAGAGTTTGGCAAACACGGACCCCTGGACACACCAGAGGAGGGATCAGGTGCCTAGGAGGAGTAAGCATCCCCTGTTGAACGGCCACACCCGCCGTGATCCCATTGTCTTGATACATCACTACAAGTCTCATCCACAGTTACACTGTTGGTCGTGCAATTCTTCTTCATCTAAGACCACTATCCCCAAACCCACACGACCTAGCACGGCATAAAAATATGCCCACAAAGTAGTGACAATTTTCGCACCTCCACGCCAAGGCTATTTTTGGACTGCAGCAACCAAGATTCGGTCAGCCTAGGTTCATCACTAATTAAGCTTCCAATACTTGAAAAAGATTTGACCCAATACCCAAACACCCAAGATGTACTACTTTTACTCAACGGTTTTCATTTGGTTTTTATTTCAACTACTCTGGCCCTCGAGTTTATTTGAAAACATCTAAAAAACATGAAGTCAGCAAGTGAGCACGTGGAACAGCTATTAGCAAGTATTGAGTTATGATGTATGACAGGCCCGTTTTTTTCAAACTTAGATGCACTCCTAAAGAAAGGCAATGATTGTCGGTTGATTTCAAATCCATCTGCACCTCTAGGTATCAGCGTTAATATCGACCTTACATTGTGCTCGGTTTCATTCGAACAAGCAAATTCTTTACTTCAAAATTCTGATAAAAGGGCGTTACTTTGTAAGATGGATTAACAATTGCTATGAAACATGCCAGACAGCATTGTATCGACAGGGGACGTTCTGTTAGAAACAAAAATCAACCAAATTAGTGAATTTACAATAAAAGTCTTTATCACATGTTTCATAGATTACAAAGTTGAAATTCACACCTAGGGGTATAATTACCGGGGTATTCAAGATATGTGGATAACAACAAAACCTGTTTAAATTCGTGCACAATGTAGATCTTTTTGATTAAAGTATCTTTCCACCACACAACGTTTAAAAATTGAAATAGACCGTCGTAATTTTATCAAGCAGATGACCGTATCCTACCTATTCTGCTATTGAAATCTTTTTATAGCAATATATACAATAACGATTTAGTTTACGAGTATGACCTGCCATTGAGTCAAATGCTGTCGAATGTGTTTCGTGGCAATTGTTAAGCTGTTTTTCATATATTGGTTTTGACTACGGATTGCTCCGTTTACCTGATCAAGACTATGGGACCGGTCAACAGGGTACGTTTACTCCTCCTAGACACCTGATCACACCTCTGGTGTATCCAGAGGCCCGTGTTTTCCCAACTCTTGTTTTTGTATTCTGTTTGGGACTGACGAGATTGATAAGTGTTCGTTATCTTTGCCTTCACATACCTGAAGTGTTTCATAACAATTGTTTAGCCGTTCTTAATACTCTGATTTTGACTGTGGACTACTCAGTTTACCTGATGAAGACAATGCTCACAAATTGCAAGTTGCTTAANCCGTATTTGCCCAATTCTTGTTTTGCATTCTATTTCGGACCTTCAAGATTT
>CAJDSM010000679.1:0-18146 GCA_903981925.1 Ostrea lurida | reverse complement strand
ATATGAATCATGAGTGCGTAAATGTCACATTGCTGTATCTTTTTTCGTGTACATTTCATTGTGACGTAACAATTACTTACCTAATGGCTGTTCCATAAACCGCTACTTCCCCAAAGGATTGAGCGGAAAGTTTAAAGCATATACAAAAAAAGCACAAACAAATGCATTTTCTAAGAAATGTAAATATAAGCAATAAATATATTTTTTGAAAGATGTAGTCTCATAACTGCAACGGTGTGTGCAAACAAATTTTCATAACGCGCTAACGCGCGTTATTCAATTTGTATGCACACACCGTTGCAGTTATGAGACTACATCTTTCAATAAATCATAATTCATTGCTTAAATATCTACAATACTAAGATTTCTTCCCGTTTTATTCAAACAAGAAATGGTTTTACACAGTCTTTTTTTGAACGGAATGAGGCATCTACAGTTCTTCGATTTTCATCTCCATGGTTTTCAGGGAGTAATGGTAACCATGCCACTGCTTCCATTCACACCATCCGCATAAGACGTATGACTTCCATTTAGGTACAAGCCATTGGGTTAGCATCGTGACAACTTTTGTACCAAAATCCGCCTTTGAACTTTTTGGAGCAATCATTCCTATCTCTGTCTCCTGTAATAAAGGGCTGTCCATTTACTCTAGCCATTGCATTCCCTGAAATAATAAAGAATAAATCTTAACCTTCTTTAAATGAATCTGAATTATTTTCAATCATTTGAGTGATTTTTTCCTAGTTCATATTGTATAGTGTTTTGTTTTGTAAATATCTAGTGAGTATATGATATAGTCAAAGGGTAGTTTAAAAGAGTGGGTTCGAATTGATAGCGAAAATGTTATACTCAGTTTATCTTCCGTTTTATAAAATTAGTTTATTCATACTCTCTCTCCTCTCTCTCTCTCTCTCTCTCTCTCTCTTCTCTCTCTCTCTCCTCTCTCTCTCTCTCTCTCTTCTCTCTCTCTCCTTCTCTCTCTCTCTCTTCTCTCTCTCTCTCTCTCTCTCTCAAATTTGCTATCATTTGGCATCAGATATTGACTTGCACGATTTAAAATAAATGGTTTTCAATTTTGTTTGTATTTGTATTGTTCCGCGTTTCGTAAGCAAACGCGGAAAATATTCATTGGCGCAGTTAAAGATCTGCAACTTCTAGCGACATGGATGCCGAAGATAGTCAAGGTCAGATAAATCAAACAATTCAAGAGGGCTGTAAAGAGATTACTTTTCAGCCATTTTTATTTTAAATATTTCGTCATTAGTTTCTTTAGACAACTGTTCAAAGAAGTTCACATGAAATGCAAAAAGTTACCGTTGAGCAACGGAAAGATAAATTAGAGCATTTATGGACGGATTGATGTTATAAGAATTCGAACCTTCCTGGCATCATATTTATACTGACAAAAGATAAAATTGGTCCAAGTCTGTGCTCTATAACGAATTTTCGTTTTAATCATAAAATATGGTGATTTTAAGCAAATTCTTGCATTTTGTATTTCATGATGTTTTGGGCAATATATCTTAGATACACCAATGCAAAACTCCAAACATTTTACCACCCTGATAAACTATCATGCATAAACTATCATTTTTGCAGAAAATATTTTGTTGAAATTTCATTTTCATTTTGACCATTTTACAGGGCCGATTTTCACCCTTCATGGGCCAACTCCTTTGTCGGTTGTGCTGAATTACTGACTAGCATTTACGTTGAGAATGCCGAAGACGAAATCTGTTGAAAAGGGGGGCATTAACGCTAAAGAGCACCGTCTCCCACGCAAGATCTGGAGGACAAACGGCGGAGCGATGATACTAGTCTCACAAGACCCTCGTCCAGTATAGTCCATGAGGGTGCCCAGCCTACAGCTCAGCTGATCATTAACTCCACATGTGGTGCAGTCCGTGCTTGAATCCGTACTTAATAACCAACTCTCGGAGCCGAGTACAGGTAATGCTATTTTGCACAACGTGCAAATAATTATATTTCCCAGGGCCCACAACCAATGCACGTAATGATCAATTCTCATCTGGCCCCTTTGACATATCATGTTGATAACCATGTCAATTCTAAGCATAAATATATTAGTTACATTGCTGGTTCGTGACATAGTGATGCTCAGTAAGCGTCCATTCACTCGGTCTACAAATTTGGCCAAATTGTTGCATAGCTTAAACAATCAAACAAAACCAATAGTATTTACGCTGGACGGATGCATTTCATATACTATTTACAAGCATATATATTGCTGCTCACTCCGAGAAATCTCAACATACTGGGGGGGGGGGGCGAGAAAGTAACAGGGTTCATGAAATTATGGCGAGCACTTTCGTTTACATTTGGCAACAATCTGGCTATGGACTGGGTTAGGGTAGACATAGTTCTGGCTTGTACACACAACCCCTTCATATTCATCATCCTTGCAGCAAATGTTGAATCTCGTCAGTACCTGAAGTGCTTTGTTTCTAACTAAAAGGGGGTCCAGCTAGAGATTTGTGTAGGTATTCATTCATTTAGTCAATCTACCAAGACCCAAGCTACATGTAAGTCGGATCAAGCAGGGGGACCAACCATCAGACCATAGCATGTTAAGTATACAAAAAGGCGAAGTTAACATTGTGTCAAACGTAATCATAATCCAAAAAAACATACAGAATCGAGTGTAGGGCAACACGGACCTCCGATAAAAGCGACGGTAGGATATCCGTCTTTTGATACTGTAGTCCAGACAATTAATCTTTTGGGCAAGGGGACATTCATAAAAAGTAGAGATCAAAGTTGTTCAGGTTAGTTCAGGTAAACCCTGCTGATCCGGAACTTCTGGGCTTGCATATGATAACAGTTTTTGTATTGACATTGTTTACATGTGGGTTGTGCTATTTCATGCAAGGTTCTGAACTTATGCCAATCTGGGCTTGCATATGAATTGCAGTTTTTATATTGTCACTGTTTACATTTTAGTTGTGCTATTTCATGCAAAATGTTTTGAAATGTTTCTTAAATTGCAAGTCATTGCAAAATCAGTAATTTATACGTTTTATTAAAGACAGTGCGTATAGCAGCCATTGTGATGCATACATTTCGTCTATGTCATTGTGTGTTGAGATGGGTATACCTTTGAACCATGACACATTTGTTCAACCCACTACATGTTTAGCACTTCTTCGTTTGGAGATTGACACTAATCAATATTCGAATTATAATACCTTGGAAAATTTAGGTCAGTGAACGTCTGAACTGATCCTCAGAGCCTAGTGCCAGGCTGGGTGGCAAGTAATCTCGGTTGAGATTCAGCTCGGCTGGATATTTGGACTGACGCATTCACTGAATCTCGGAGCAGCCATTCATAATTCATGTCTGGGAATTTACATTAACTTCGCCTATTTGTATTCAACTTCGGCTGGCTCTAGCACTTAATATGAACCTAGGTGACACTGTCGCTTGCTTAAAATAATTGATTTAATTGTTAAACTAACTCTCTATCACTATTAATGTGAATTTTCCATTTTCATGTAAAGGCAAAGATAACGAACAGTGATAAATCTAGTAAGTACTAAATAGAATACAAAAACAAGAGTTGGGCAAACACGGACCCCTGGAAATACCAGAGGATGGATCAGGTGCCAAGGAGGAGAAAGCATCCCCTGTTGACCGGTCACACCCGCCGTGAGCCCATAGTCTTGATCAGGTAAACGGAACAATCCGTAGTCAAATCAGTGTGTGAATAACGGCCTAACAATGGTTATGAAACACATCAGTCAGCATTTGACTCAATGGCAGGCCATATTGGTAAACTAAATTGTTATAACGACCATATAATTTACGAAATGCTGCCTTTAAACGTGACTGTTGAAACCCCTGCGACAACAACTTGTCTGTAAGTAGCCTGCCTCGATTCAAAAACTGATCGTACGCAGAACAAGATCTTGCGTATCGAATAAGTTGAGAGACATACACACCATATGCAGGTGGTGATGGAATATTGCTACATAAATATGGGAAATTGACGATGGAGAAGCTGAAATCGTCCCGTTTGTCATAAAGTTGCGTTAGTTTGCCGTTAATGTTAATGTTCAATAAAATATCCAAGTACGACGCAGACATGGAAGACTCTGTTGTGTCCTTTATTTCTAGTGCATATCATATGGCAACATTCCATCACCTGTATATCGTGTTTATGACTCTCAACTTATTCGATACGCAAGAGCTTGTTCTGTGTTTGATCATTTTATAAATCGAGGCAGGATGCTTACAAACAAGCTGTTCTTGCAGGTTTTTGAACTGGTACGCTTAAAGGCAGCGTTATGCAAATTCCATGGTGGTCATTATCATATTAGCGATTTAGTTTCCTAATACAACCTGCAGTTAGCTCAATTGCTGTCTAACGTGTTTCATAACAATTTGAAGACGTTCTTTATATACTGATTTTGACTACGGATTACTATAATCCATTTACCGAATCAAGACAATGAGCTCACGGCTGGTGTGACCGGTCGACAAGGGATGCTTATTCCACCTAGGTACCTGAACCCCCTTTGATATATGCAGTGATCGTGTTTATCCAGATATTAATTTGTATTTCCTTTAGTACTTTCGAAATAGAACTTCACCGTTTCATTTGTGCATATAAGTTGTGTAGTTCGACACAGCATCTTTGAATCCAGCGGCATCGGATACAGAATATCCAGTGCTTTTATGATACTATACACCTGTCTGTGTGTGGCCATATTGAAACAAACTAGAATTCTCACCAGCATTTCCTCTATAATCGTCCACTGTGATTTTAAAGCCGCTGCTCTGGTTCCCGACAGAAAATGTCCGGTACTCCGCATATCTGGTCTTTCCTGCAAAGTCGGACATGTCAACCCGTAACATGTACCAGCCTTGTGACGTCAGCTGATGAATTCGTCGATTACCTAGAAGTACATGTATCACAGCTTTATAAATGATGGACACACCAGAAGTGGGATCAGGTGCCTAGGAGGAGTAAGTATCCCCTGTCCACCGGCCACACCAATAAAATGTTTTAATAAATGTTTTATATGCGTGCTAGAAATGTTCAATAACCCCCAGGTCTACACATACCAAAGCTGGGATCAGACGTATATGAAGAGTAACCATCCTCTGTCGACTGGTTACATTCGCCATTAGCCTATTACATTTGTCCCAATGGCAGGTTGTACATGTATTGGTAAACTAGATGGTTAGAACGACCAAATAATTTGCAAAATTGCAAATCTAAAAAAACTCCATGTTAATTAAATATAGAGCTAACGTCGGGTATAACCAATCGACAGAATATGCTTACAAATCCCATACATCTGATCCCACCTCTGATATGTGTAGGTCATAAAACATTTACCATACTCATACTCAAAGGCAGACATTGTAACAATATATTTGTCTATACACAGCCATATTTGTTTTGAGTAGTATTCTTAGCAAACTCCAAAAATCACTCAAATGTCTTGAGCATGTACTTCTGTTAAGTATGCGAATGTTTTATGAACGTTTTATAATGATTTACAGCACGGATTTTGAGTTTGAATATAAAAAGGCGAAGTTAACATTGTGTCAAACGTAATCATAATCCAAAAAACATATACAAAATCGAGTGTAGGGCAACACGGACCTCCGACAAAAGCGAAGGTAGGATCAGGTGCCATGGAGGAGTAAACATCCTCTGCTGACCGGTCACACCCACCGTGAGCCCTTAGTCGAAATAAAGTAAACGGGATTATGTAAAGGCAAAGATAACGAACAGTGATCAATCTCGTAAGTCCTAAATATAATACAAAAACAAGAGTTGGGCAATCACGGACCCCTGGACACACCAGAGGTGGGATCAGGTGCCTAGGAGGAGTAAGCATCCCCTGTTGACCGGTCACACCCGCCGTGAGCCCATAGTCTTGATCAGGTAAACGGAACAGTCCGTAGTCAAATCAGTGCGTGAACACCGGCTTAACTATGGCTATGAAACACATCAGTAGTCAAATCTAGTAGGAAAATGACAGTCTAACAAAGGGTATGAAACCGTGCTCAAAACATTTTTAACCTCTAAACCGGGAGTTCATGTTTTCCTACTCTTAATTTGTATTGTGGAGTTATACGATTGTTGTTTGTTATGTTATCGGAAATATACTGACCTTGTTGATTACATCGATGTTAACATAATCACGCTATTGGTCATTTTGAATTTGGGAATATGATCATGTCGAATCAAATGGGTTACATACCTAACCAATATTCGCCAGCAATCTTCCCAAAACCAAATCTATAATCTAACCAGTCACGATTGAAACCTATACTCCCATCTTTGCGTTTCTGGAAAACCTATAAACAGACAAATAAGATTTTAGAAACGATACAACTGCAAAAGGTCCTTTGAAGAAATGATAACAGAATCAAATTTATTTTGAAACAAGTATCCCTTATTCTAATTTACCAATGAAATATATCAATGATGCTAGTGTCACCAAAAACATAACGTGAGCTTATCCTAGTTGCTGAAAATAATGAAACATGACACGCAGGGCATCGACACAGTTCCACAAAGGTTAATCACATTTAACTTATACCTAAATTCCAGTAAACTCTTAACTTATGAATAGACGTTGACTATGATTTGAATGATACTACCTTTTTGTGCAACTGCAGTAACAAAAATAGTTCTTTTAAATTCGAAGTTGCACAATTCATACAAACTTGGTACTAGTAATATATGGAAGATATACCTATAAAAATTTTGTAATTTTTAAAGAAATCAAATGACGACGAAATCTTAGATCTTGCTGATGCAAAGATATACTACACAATTCACTTTTCTCTCTCAAAATCCCACTTTGTTAGTAACACCGATAAATATCTTAAGTCACAAATAGAATACAAAATCTTTTCACTCTATGTTTATGGCAGTTGTTGATAAACATATGCCGATAAAAAACGCCGTATTCGCAGTGAATCGGAGAAATGGATAAAGTCTTCATTTCGCAAATTCTACGGTCGCTATAATGACCTTGTTTGCGATTACAAATTACCACTAAGTCATAAGTTTACTGATTTGTTTCATACCCTTTGTTTGACTGTCATTTTTGTACTGAATTTGTCGACGGGTAACCCCGTTTGCTTTGTTTTGACTACGGGCTCACGGCGGGTGTGACCGGTCAGCAGAGGATGCTTACTTCTCCATGACACGTGGTCCTGCCTTCGCTTTTATCGGAGGTCTGTGTTCTCCGACACTCGATTTTGTATGTTTTTTCGGACTATGATTGCGTTTGACACGTTGTTTACTTCTCCATTTTATATACTTTCGGAGATGCGACAGAGGGATATATTACACTACGGATTGTTCCGTTTACCTGATCAAGACTATGGACTCATGGCGGGTGTGACCGGTCAACAGGGGATGCTTACTCCTCCTAGGCACCTAATCCCATCGCTGGTGTGTCAATGGGGTCCGTATTGCCCAGCTTCTTATTTTGTATTCTATTCGGATTTCGGATTTCCAACATTTGGTTTGAGCATCACTAAGAGATAATTTGTCGAAATGCGCATCTGGTTGCCTCAAAATATGTACGGTAGTACACTCGAATCTTATATTTATGTATAACGCGCTTACGTCCTGTTGTTATCTTTGGCTTTACATTACAACACCGTGCATTAAAATCACGTGATAAATCCGATTGGGCATTGTATAAAGCAGCAAGAAATAGAGTAGTGACAAAAATCAACGATGCCAAATGCGAATTCGTGGAAAATACAATAGTCAAGCCAATTCAAAACCAAAGGACATGTGGAATACATTAAAGCAATTTTTACCAACGAAAACGGCATCCGTTACACCAACATATTTATAAGTATATGGTGAATCAGTTACAGATGCAAAAGACATGGCCAATACTTTTAACGACTTCTTTTGGCATAGAACACAAATTTGCGGAGAAATTTGACAGCTCATTATCTGAAATTGAACAATTAATGCCTAGATGATCTTTTAGCATTCCAAATATTTCTGTTAATTTTGTCAAAAATGACATCAATGCAATGTCAAATTTGAAGGCTACTGGGTTAGATGATATATATGTAAAGTTGTTGAAAATTAGCTCATAATTATGTAATAAGCGAAATTTTAGCATATTTATTAAACATGTCTATAAAAAGTGATATGGTTGCATCAGAATGGAAGAAAGCTAGAGATTTCCCTCTTTTCAAATCTGGTGAAATTCTTATGGCAAACAATTATCGATCCGTGTCAGTTTAAGCAATTGTCAGCAAAATCATTGAAAGACATGGTTTTAACACATTTTACGAATATTTGGATAAAAACAAACTTTTAACTGAGCATCAATCTGGATTCAGACCAAAGCATTCATGTGAAACAGCACTTCATAACATTATTGATAAATGGTTATGTAACATCGATAGTGGCAAATTAACAGATGTTCTCTTTATTGATCTTAGTAAAGCCTTTGGCACTGTAAATCACCAAGTTTTGTTACACAAACTTTTATCATATGGTGTTTTGTCAAAACTCTTTTAAATGGTTTCAGCCTTATCTTAGTGGAAAATCACTATGTGTTAAATTGAATGGTGTTTTTTAGATGAAAAAAATGTTACAATAGGAGTGCCTCAGGGATCCATATTGGGACCATTGTTTTGTATTTTGTTTGTTAATGATTACCCTAAATGTTTAAAGCACTCGAATGTTTCTATCTATGTAGATGATACATCACAGGATGTTTCACACAAATCTATTGATGTTATTGAACAAAGGTTGCATGATGATTTTTTAAAACTCTATGAAATGGATGGAAAGTAATAATTTAAGATGAACCTAAAGAAAACACGATGTATGTTGATTGGTACTGCACAAAAACTCTCAAAATGTAGAAAAACGTGTATCAAAATCAAAGTAGGATATATTGTTTTAGATACTATTAAATCTGCCAAACTTCTTGGGGGTACAAATTGATGAATGTCTTACTTGGTCTGTACAAATTGATTCTTTATATAAGAAACTATTACAAAAAATAGGTGTTTTACGACGTTTACAGCCTTTTATGTCAAATGCAGCATTGTTGAAAATTTATAACTCATTTTAATTATTGCTGCACAATTTGGTGCTAGGCTGAAAACAAGGTTTTTATGGATATACTTTTCAGATTACAGAAAAGGGCAGCCAGAATCATTTTAATGGTGAAAATAACCAGACTTCTTCTGTTCATATCTTTAGTGTTCTTAAATGGATGCCTATTTCTGAGAAATATGACACCTGAATATCTGAATGTTTTTCATTTTGTCCGCCAGGTTAGCTCCCGAACAACAAGAAGTAGTGACAGTAATATTTCATATGTACCAAAATTTCGAACTGAATATTATAAACTTTTTTTTAAAGTATCATCTTCAATTTTATGAAATGAGCTAGCTGAATATGTCAGAAACCGTTATTCTTTACCATCTTTTAAATCTGCATATTTGCAACATTATAACTCTAGCGAGTGATTTATATGTATACTTTCCCTTGTGATATCATGTATATATTTTATACATATGTATATAAATTCTTCATTTTCTACTCTTTCATTTATCTAGCTGTAAATATGTTTTATATAGGACCACATTGTAAACTAATGCACTTTACTAAATGTGCCATCCTGTCTAAATAAAAAGTTTATTATTATTTATATTATTTTACAATATTCTCATGTAAAACTATTACTCTCTAAAATCTTTAAAATGAACAAGGTAGCAAATTTCTTGTAAAGAGAACTGTATCAACGAAACATCGGCATTCCAAATAGTGTTTTCCAGATTGATTACATCCGGGACGTTTCCAGAGATAACTTGTATTTTATGAATTTGATAAAAATTCTTGCTTTAAAGTATATATGTGATATGAACAAATAATATATAATTCAATTATAATATTTTTTAAATATACCCTTAATGAATTTATTTGACATGGATATTGGGCTTCTGTACGTATGTACACTACACAGGGATCAGAATAATAAGAAAACGTAATATAAACACTTAAACAACCGTCCAGCCGCCTCCAGCTGTCTTCATATCACAGTACACTCGGAATCCCCCGGTGCCTTTCGGGTAAATAGTGTATACACCACTGTCTGTTGTTCCTGACCATAAGATATCCTGGCAGTCTTGGGGCAAGAGTTCTGATAGAAATGCTGAAAAATGTGTCCTAAAATATTGAGCATACTGTAGTTCAAATTTCCTTGGTCAATTCAAATAGTATTTTCAGTTGAATAATGCAAAAGGTCCATAGATTCACGTTCTTTTCCCTTTAGTAGCTATAATTTTAAATAAAAGTGCAGTGTACATGTATTCGTAAGCAAACACATAAAGGGAACATTTGTGGCTGATATTAAGATTGTATTTAGATTTAGTACAATGGTTTACAGAGGATGTCACCAAACATTTAATGATGGTGATTGATGGTGATGATGATGAGGAGGAGGAAGATGAGAAATAATTAGTGAATTCAGAATCTTTTCAATTGTTGTCTCAAGTTTGTACCTTTCCGTCCAAATATGTGTAAAGGGTTGATGACCAGAATTTTTAACAATGAGAGCCAAACACATTCAACCAAAGATAATATGTAATCTCATATAGATGCGCCATTAATTTTGTTATAAGCATTTTATGGTCATAACCCCAACTTACCTTATTTCTACCTACTAGTAATTAAACAAAACATTTATAATATCAGGAACGTTTAAGACTTTCATGGACAGTAACGATGTGATGAATCTATTTCAGTATTTTACTTATACATGTAATTGATAATGGACACTTACGTTTTCTTCTGTAAACTTTAGTAGAATTCCCCAGCACAAAAATAACAACCAAGAAACAAAGCCGTGTTTTCATCATCGTGGACGTTACACAAATGAAAACTATGAAGCAGAATATCGATCATATCAATTTTAATTTCAATGTGTTCATTTGCAACGAAATATGTACTCTTTCTACGCAACACAATTCACGCGCACGGTTTTTGGTACAATAGACAGTACTATTGTAATAACATATCTATGAAATTTTGTATAATTGAAATGAAGTGTAACGAGAAATCTTTGTATTTATAAATGAATTGAATAAAATATCTTGTTCATAAAATCAATTAATTTTCCTATGATAATAGCATTGATAGTTCCTTGAAATATTCATAAATACCCTCTCTCTCTCTCTCTCTCTCTCTCTCTCTCTCTCTCTCCTCTCTCTCTCTCTCTCTCTCTCTCTCTCTCTCTCTCTCTCTCTCTCTCTCTCTCTCTCTCTCTCTTCTCTCGTACAATGATACACAATACAATGCTATCAGCACTTTGCTTTTGTTGGAGGTCCGTGTTGCCCTACACTCGACTTTGTGTATGTTTTCTTTAGGGATGGTTTACGCTTAACACATTGTTAACGTCGCCAATTTAGACTGTCCCTTATTAAATATACATTTCAATAAATATTAAGTAAAAGCTTCAAATTATTCTTTATAAAGCCAAGATAGGATCGGTCATGGTAGAACAGACAAACACACTTAGTGTTTCCTAAGAAACTTATATTTGGAGATGCAACGTAAGAAACACAATTTTGATGTGCAATGATATGGAACATGTTCTGTGGTATATGCAGTTTTGAAGATTCTTTCTTTTTTCTCCTTTAAAATGCACTGATTACTTTTATAAAGTTTTTTATAAAGTTTACTCTCATGTTTTGGATTTCCAACATTTCGGTTTGAGCATCACTGAAGAGACATAATTTGTCGAAATGCGCATCTGGTGCATAAAAATTGGTATCGTATATTATTTATATTAATGAAGATGAAGAATGAAAACTTCGACGTAACAGTTCCTGATCCTAAACTGATGGCGAATTGAATGGTCTTAATATTCGATCAAATTAAGATTCAAAAAACTGATATTTTGCTTTTGGAGTGGATGCAGCACCTCACATGGGTTACAGTATTTCATTGCTTTATGACCCTTTTCCACAACGTTTTTGCTAGACGTAGTATTTGTAGCATTTGTACATATTTTATTGCTGGACAACATTTGAGTGAGAAAGTAACGAACAGTATCGTAAGTTCATAACAGAATACAAAAAATGAACCCCTGGATACACCAAAGGTGGGTTCAGGTGCCTAGGAGGATTCAACCTTTCCGGTCGACCGGACACATCCGCCGTAAGCTCATTGTTTTCATCAGGTAAACGGAGTAATTCGTAGTCAAAATATGTGTATATTTAAAATAATTGATTATTCGTTGTTTTTTCGTCCTGTTGAGACGTCAAGATGGGCTTTACAACTGCTTAGAAACACGTCATAAAGCTTTTGATCCAATGGCTGGTGTGTGCTGGCAAACTAGATCATTAAAACGATCATAGAATTTTGAGAAATGCTGATTTTTAAACGCAAATATTGAAACCCTTGCAGCAACTTGTTTGTAAGTAGACTGTATTGGTCTAAAACCTGATCATACGAGAACAATCCATGTGTCTAGCCTGTTATAAACTATAGCTAGTTAAGTTGTAGTTATTAGTCAATTTTGTGATTTACATATATCTCAAGTAACCTAAGACTTTTATGTAAAGCGCCTTACGGTAATTCTTAATTATATAGCGCCGCTAATAATAACAATAATGATCTAATCCCAGCAAATTACAAATAATTGCTATAATTGGAATGACATTTACACCTTTAATGATTTCAGTTTTAAAATTATGATTTAAGCTATGTGAGTTTATTTTTTCAAACGTTTTCAAAAAGATTTTGATAGATGATAGAGAATTCTTCTTCACCCTTTGAATATTCCTGGTTAAAAGAACTCCCGAGCTTTAACATGAAATGGAGTACGCATCTACTAACATAAATCTCCATGATATCAATATTGTTTGCAGAATTACAGTTGCTGCCATATCATACATTGTTACAATCTGTCACACGCTGTAAATAATGATGAAGCCTTAAGCCTTGTTCACATCAGACGCACGATTTGTTTGTCGTACGATTTTCCTGACGCCGGGCAATCGCAGATAGACTGTCAACGAAATCGTACACATCCTAGAAGGCACAAGGCAGCTGTAAGATGATGGTACAGCAACCCTACGTGTCATGCGATTAAGTGCGGTGTTCATCCCAACGAGTCGGGTAAATGTTCAAGAATTCGCAAGACACTCGCATGATAGCTTGCGACATCCATACGAACTGCAAGACATCCGTGAGCTTGACGTAAGATATTGCAGAACTGTTTTTCAGGCCTATCTAGGCATACTTAGGCAACCTGATCAACATGTTGGCTCGTGTTAGACTTTTCTGATACATTGTTGTCCAGCTTCTAAGACAATGTAACGGCGTACCTAACGACAATCCACAACAATTAGTTATAAAACCGAAAATCAAATACAACAAATATGCTACAACTGATAATTGACAGACGCATTTGCAACATTTGCAAGAGGAAACCTGGCAATGCACTGTTCTGACATTCAGGGCATCTTGATTATATCCATACCATTCGTCTTGCGTACAGTCCCAACCTAATTGTAACTGGCTTGAGAACGATCGGCAGTTTAGACTAACAATGTAAAATATATCCTAATCTCTTTTGGATCTATTGATGATGAATTATTGCTGATACATTTTGAATCGAGCAGGCTACTTACAAACAAGTTGTTGTTGCAGGGGTTTCAACAGTCACGTTTAAAAGCAGCATTTCGTAAATTCTATGGTCGTTATAACAATTTAGTTTACCAATACGATCTGTCATTGAGTCAAATGCTGTCTGATGTATTTCATAGCCATTGTTAAGCCGTTTTCACACACTGATTTGACTACGGATTACTCCGTTTACCTGATCAAGACTGTGGGCTCGCGGCGGGTGTGACGGTCAACAGGGGATGATTACTCCTCCTAGGCACCTGATCCCACCTCTGGTGTGTCCAGGGACCGTGATTGCCCAACTCTTGTTTTTTGTATTCTATTTAGGACTTATGAGATTGATCACTGCTCGTTGCAGATAAAAATTTTGACACGGATGGTATGATATTTTGCCTCGTTTAGATATTAGTCATAAAATCAATATTTCGCAAAAGTCATCATATCGCAAATTCTATACGGTCGCTATAATGACGTTGTTTGCGATAACAAATTATCACTAAGTCATATGTTGACTGATTTGTTTTCATACCCTTTGTTAGACTTGTCATTCTCGTACTAGATTTGACGATGGGTAATCCCGTTTGTTTTGTTTCGACTACGGGCTCACGGCGAGTGTGACCGGTCAGCAAAGGATGCTTACTTCTCCATGGCACCTGATCCTGCCTTCGCTTTGTCGAAGGTCTGTGTTGCCCTACACTCGGTTTTGTAGTTTTTTTTGGACTATGATTACGTTTGATACATTGTTACTTCGCCATTTTATATCTATATCACACAATCAAACGCAAACTGCAAATGATTTGAGTGCATTAAAGGCTTGGACCGTGGAAAAAATAACTGAACGTTTAGCGGATAAAAATAAATGTACCTCACTGATATGATGACTGACAGGTAAGCAAGGAATTTCCCCACGTAGCACGATGTTTGTTTATACATTGACAAACGATTTTTAGAAATATATGCGGCGATGGGAAGAATTTGACTGTAATTTGAACATGCTGTAATTATTCACTCGGACACCTTAACCTCACCGTGAAGGCTCACAGTGGGTGTGGCCAATCGACAGGGGCTGCTTACTCCTCCTAGGCACCTGATCACACCTCTGATGTATCTAGGGGTCAATGTTTGCCCATTTCCTGTTTTGTATTCTATTTGGGACCTGTAAGACTGATCACTGTTTGGTATGTTTGCCTTTTCATACTACATATATGATCATACAATTTGTATACAGTGGTAATGTATGTTGATGGATTTTTAAAATTAATAGCTTGTAAAATCAATCCATTTTGACTTTGAAGGAACATTGCGTGTAGAACCCTGGGATACAAGGGTGCAATGCTATTTGAATTATAAACCAACAAAAAATGTAAGACTTAATTAACATGACGAACTAGATTTAAGATCTGATAGGAGTTATCAAAGACCGATTCATGTCATTCTGGAACACTTTAGAAGCCACTTAGCAGGTAGTTTTTTATCCTCCTCTTAATTCCACTACAACTTTGACAATATATATAATAGTAAGATTTTCTTAAAATAAAGAAATGTTTTGCACAGTCTTCTGAACGAAATGAGGCAACATGGATGTGATAATAAGGTAGGGGTGTCAGTCGCAACCTCTGCAAGATACAGTGAGATATGCATTATATGGTCGATTGGCATCGAGTCTCTTCTTAATCCCAACTTTTTTTTTAAAGGAATGCCAATTGTCTGACAGTGGCGTTTGGACAGTGGGTTCGTCTCTCAGAACCTAACAAAGAATATAGACATCAATTATCCAGTAATATGGCCATTAATAATTGAATATGTCGGCAGATTGATATACAAATTTGGCCAAGTAAATATGGAATGTGCAGTTAACTTCCGGTGTTGCATAAATTGAATAGTAGTTACCAATAATCCTTGCTCTTGTAAGTGGTCGTTGAAATTAAAAGTAAATATTTTGACACCGTAAAACAATGTGCTTACAATTAATTTGAACTATTTAATATAAAATCAAATAAACGTGATTATAATTTAACTATATTCACATTGTTCTCTCCAGACATACAGTTTACGGAATACCAACGAGGAGTGTTTTATAGCTTTTTGATGTATAAGGGTATGTTGACTACCCAACTGGTACTTTAGCATACCAGTATTTTTTTTATCATATTACATCACTGACATTGGTCACATCGATATTGAGTATTATCTTAATGCACGGAGTACAGTTTATAAATATATAAATAATATACGGTACCAATTTTTATGCACCAGATGCGCATTTCGACAAATTATGTCTCTTCAGTGATGCTCAAACCGAAATGTAGGAAATCCGAAACATGAAAGTAAAACTTTATAAAAGTGATCAATGTAGTGCCAAAAGATTGGGGCCAAAAACTTCGAAGGATCAGAGCTATGCCTGAGGGAGATAATCCTTAACTTTGATATGAATTTCTAATTTTACCACTGCAATTAAATACATATCCGTATTTCAAGCTAGTAACATAGTACATAGCAACTGGGCTGTAGAGACCCTCGGGACTAACAGTCCACCAGCAGGGGCCTCGACCCAGGGGTCATAATATAAATAATATACGGTACCAAATTTTATGCACCAGATGCGCATTTCGACAAATTATGTCTCTTCAGTGATGCTCAAACCGAAATGTAGGAAATCCGAAACATGAAAGTAAAACTTTATAAAAGTGATCAATGTAGTGCCAAAAGATTGGGGCCAAAAACTTCGAAGGATCAGAGCTATGCCTGAGGAGATAATCCTTAATTTTGATATGAATTCTAATTTTACCACTGCAATTAAATACATATCCGTATTTCAAGCTAGTAACATAGTACATAGCAACTGGTTGTGTTCCTGTTCATGCTTTCTCCTCAATATTATGTATAGTTGGAGGTGTTTGTAATTTGGAGAACGTTCATTTGGTGAGCTGAGGAGACATTTTACAAGAACAACTTACATTTAGATAGGGACACGAGGAATATGATTTGGTTCCAGCTGAGAAAGTGTGTTAACATATTTGTAGGTCCATTATCACAGCACATGTATCCCTGTTATATAAACTTGTTTGACAGTCACCTGCCTCGATTGAAAAACTGATCATATGCAAAACAAGATCTTGCGAATCTAATAAGGTGAAAGACATTTATATGATATGCAGGTGATGATGACTGTTGCTACAAAAATATGGAAAGTTAACATGGAGAAGGTGAAACTGAACCGTTTCTCATAAACGGATGTCGTGTTCCGATTTTAATTAATGCATAATAGCGAGCGAAGCTCGCGTCTCCTGCAACAAAAAGAAACTCGCTCCAATGAATAGTAAGTCACCTGCTTTGCTCTCTATTATCTAAATATATCGCCTTCACTGTGGTATATCAATCGGATCACGTTCGTCATTTTCCGCAACCGGAAAGAAAAATCGGACGTGGATCGGCGCTAGAATTGCAAATTGATGCATTTATTTGCTGGATGAGGTTAAAGGCAATAACCGAATCTCTGTAAAATGCATTGTTTAGAATTAAGATATTGTGACCATAAATTCAGTTTTGGAAAAATTAAAGTCTTATTCACTCGCATGCATAAAGTAGAAAGTGATACTGTTAGGACATTAGCTACGCGAATGATATATCAAATGCTTTGTTTCAAATTGTAACGAATGTTTGACTGTGACGTCATAGTAAGTTTGCGTACACATAGCAATACTTTTGATGGCGTCGATCTACATACATTTTCGGTTACGGAAATAGGCGAGTAGTTACGATTGGTGATATACATCATTGACAACTCCATAAATAAAATAGATATGTTTGTTTGGTAGTACCACGGACGCTTTTAAAGTCAATGGAAGCTTTCTCATACCTTCAAATGTTTTGCTGTTGTGATAATTGCTTGCTTTGAAAAAGAAACAAAACATTGCAGCTAATACGACGTCACAATGCAACTGTTCATGTCGACAGCGTCATATTCCCTGCGTTAAATGAAGGGTTTATTGCAAGATGTTTAAGGGGTTTCGGTCGCACCAACAGTAGCACCATCAACGTATTACAATAACACTGTTTTATTTAGAACATAGTAACATGCATAATACATTTGTTGCAGTACCATCGCTTATTGTCTTCTTATCTTCATTTCTGTCTTTTCAACGAATAATGGCTTCCAGCCAGAGGTACCAGTTTATTCCATTTGCATACGATGAATGGTGGCCCCTAAGATACAAACCGTTCAAGTGGCAAGGTGACAGTTTCTATACCACCATCCTCCCTTAAATCTCTCTGCACATTTTAAGGTGTCTCGGTCTCTTGCAAAAAATGAATATCCATTTGGTATCCCACCCCATCACCTAAGAATATTTAAAAAAACATCTTGTTAGCAAATTAAGGTGTTGATATCTACAAACAGTGACGCCCCAGTATGAGGGAAAATTATCAACGGGACGTACATGTACTACGATCTTATCAGAATGGATTAAAAGTATAAGAA